>VWZT01016225.1:329183-447308 GCA_013397055.1 Pachycephala philippinensis | reverse complement strand
TCTTTACCCTTATCATATTCCTCCAGCCAGTCTGTTTCTGCTGCATGATTTAATTGATCTTGCCTACAATCTCTTTTACAGCCCTGTAAATATATATATATATTTTAAATAGTAAGTAATTCACAGACAGGTCCAAATAGAAGCATGTCTGTTGGATGCAAATAAGAAACAAAACTTGGTCATTTTGTCTTATTTGAATCTTAAGGGAAACTAGTGAGTGTATTGATTACAAATAATAAAACTTCATTTATCATTTAAGACAATAACACCCTCAAAAATCCAATAGGCAAATAGCATAAAAAATAAGTTAACAAAAGAAACAAAATAAAAAAAACCCAAAAGGCTAATTAATCAAACCACTCCTTTTAGGAAATGATGGGGAAGTCATGAAGTATATGCTAGGCTGTAATTACTAAGAGTATGTATTTTTTACTCCAGCAAACATTTTTTGATCTTCCAAAGGGCATCATTTAAATCCTCCTCAATTAGCAAGTAGATGATTGACTCCTTTAATACAGAAGTGTTTCATATTTTATCAAGCAGAAACAAAAAAAGACAGCATTATACCAATTTCTAAAATGTTTGGCCATCTTTCTGATATTATGCATTAGTCTCAAAGCCATCATTTTATGCTTCAAAGGAGGATGCATCCATGTTAAAAATTCATATATTTCAAATTCATAGATTTTATTGGTGTGATGAGCAGTACAAATGTTACTAAAGTGTAAAAAAAAAAAAAAGTGGGAGGTCTTCTAGATGTCTGTTGGAATTGGTAAAATCTAAATAGGGCAGTACAGAATATTTGCATGTACTGACATTGTCTGATTTCAGTGGGATAGTCAAGTAATCCATGGTCCCTTTTGTGATATATTTTAACTGCTAATTACAAGTTAAAACACCCACAAATGCAGCCACATGCAGTATGGGAAAAAGTATTTTCCTAGCCTTTGTGACTGCAATATTCTGAAGGTTTTTTTATTACACAGATGAACAACACCAAAGATTCTAAAAGTATGGCAGGGTGTTGTTGAGTTTTTGTGTTGGTGAAGGTTTTTTGTTTGTTTGTTTGTGGGGTTTTTTTGGTTTTTTAATAATTCAATTTTCTAAAAGCACAAAAATACAAGGCAGAGATTACACATCACAACTGCTAGCTGACAAATGACTCTTCTACTCAATTAAAATATTGCAGAGCAGTAGAAAGCTAAGTATTATAAATGTGTTAGTGCAAGCCTTGAATATCTGGAAAAATTGTGGAGAACCAAAAGGGGGAACAAAAAAACCTGAGTCTTTTTTGTTATTTTTACGTTTTCTGTGGTTTTTACAAAAACAATGACTGTTGACCTGTTCAGTTATTTTCCTTCACGTCTTGTTGTGGAAATTAAAATGATTTAGATTTGTTACTATGGTTTGACTACAGTGTCTTTGCATAGAATTGAGTATTTATCATGACCCCAAGCAATTTGTAGCAAGCTTGGACAGGTAGGTTTAGAAGATCTCAATTTCAGTATTTACAGAGCATAACAAAAATTAGTTTCTCACCAAAAGGAAAAAACCCTATCTACAATCTCCAGAGTGCTTGTTTGCTGTGGGCTGTTTTCTTATTGCAAAACTTATTTCCATAGATTTTTAGAGAACAAGATGAGATAAAAAATTTTGAAAAGCATTGTGGAAGTTCTTATCTATAAAACACATCTGAAGAAGTTCCTAAAATCTGGGGGAGATTCAACAAGAGAACACATATTCATCTACTTTGTTTATTTTCTATTTCCTTGAAAATGTGTTTTGGGATGGATGGTCTTTTGTTTTCTTTATCTCAACTATTTTCATAGTCTTTAATAAAGCAGAACTTTCTGCTATTGCAGTTGATTTACAATGACTCATTCCTCCTCTGTTTGGAATGAAGGATATGATATCTAATTGATATTTTGTGAAAACAACAACTTAGAAAAAACAATTTCCAGCTAATTGAAATATCTCGAAATGCAACTTTCATGTCCTTTTGTAGCATTTTTGTTTCATAGGCCTTTTTTTGAGGTGTTTCCCTTTCCCTTTCCTTTCCTTTTCTTTTTAACTATTTTTTTTTTTTCTTTTGTTTAGGGTAGGAGAAAGGCCAAGAATAACCATAAACACAGTTCAACAGCTGGTAGAAGCAAGTGGATGGCAACATTGAGACTGTAGGTAGGTGGGTGTTAATCAATAGACCACTACTAGAAGGTTGAGTCTGGTATTACTTGAGTGAAGTCAACCCATACGTTTCCATGAAGACCAACATTCTGACTCCAAGGGTGCTGAGAGAACTTGATGTCCTTGAAAAGGGAAAGAAGGTAAAGATGAAAAAGCCTGTTGAAAGAAACCTCAATCTACATAGATGTAAAGGTAATTTTATTTTCTTTCCACTAAGCTTTTGTCCAGAAGCATAAGGCAGATTCTGTATTGTAAGTGAAGTGCAGGAGAAACCTTCAGACTGAATTTCAGAACTCCATTAAAGAAGAAAGTGATGTCAAAATATGGGCAATTTTGAACAATCCTATTTGTTTCCACAAAAGACCAAAATGAAATAGATTTATTATTGGTTACTGTTATCTTTCTACTTATCTTAGGTACATCTACCATTAAAGGAAATTACAAAGATAGAGAAAGGCAGCACTGGTCTCAGGAGAGACATGCAGAGTGGGTGCACTATAATACAACATGAAGCTAACTAAGTGCTCTGAGAAGCCTGAGAAACTGGGAACCCAGAGAAAACAACACCCTAGAACAGCTCCTCTCCATTTATTGCTGACGACTGCCACCAAAACTAGCCCAGGTACCTCTTTGCAGAGCAAACAGAGATACTCCATTGCACATTAGCCTTTCATTCGTGATTCATTGAGATAGCATACATGTAAGCTGTCATGCATTCATGCAGTAAATATAAATATATTTTTTCAAACAATTTAGCTATATGTTGGCATTTCCGTGCCTAATTATCTGCAAAATCTGATTCCTAATAACTAATTTATTGATTCCACCAGTGCATGTTACAGGAAAATGGGAGTCTGTTATTGGTCAATGTGGCAATTATTTGAAAAACATTAAATATGTTTCTCATTGCAGTAGGACAAACTTACTATCAACAGAGGTCTACAGGGGAACAGATATAAAGCAAAAAAGTGGATAGTCTGTCAAAGAAATCTTAGCATAGATTTTACAGCCTGAATGGAGACCATTTACTGCTTACAAAATCAAACCCCTTTTTTTGAAGAAATCGTGAGGCCATGGGAGTCTAAGTAGTTATAGCAGGAAAAAAGGGTCTTTAATAAATGAAATCCAATTGAAACATAGAGCAATAACATATATTCAGTAAGCATTCCAAAATTAAACTGATAAATGTAATTTTTATTCAATATTATATTATCTAGATTTAATTAAAAGTTAAATGTGAACTTTAGAGTCTGAGTGAGTGAAAGAACCATGAAAATTGACTTTGAGAATATGATAAATGTGTGCTGTACAGCTACCTGTTAGTCCCGTAAATCTAATTATGGCAGAAGAGGAGATAGTCTGAATTTTTTGAGAACACATCTTCCCTTGATAGAGTGGCACTCTTTCCCACTCTCCTTTCTCCAGTTGCTTTCTACTCTGTCACATAGCAGGGAAATAATTTTAAAACTGAAAAATTTATAGCACAGAACAATATTCATAGAACACAACATTGCTGCATGAATGTGTGGTTAACCTTTGATATGTAGTCATAAAAGAGAAAGCTGATATTATAGAGAATTAAGTTTGGGGCTGATTTAACTCAATGGCAAATATTCTCTTGGTCTTGAAGAATCAGGGTTTTTGACTGTGAATTCTCTTTGGCATTTTAAGGCCATGATAGAGATTTATAAAGTCAGAAACCTTGGCTCTCCCTTAGCATAAATCCAAAATATTGGGCGTGTAAGGTATAAATGAGACCATTTGAAAATCCTTTCATATTAAAACCATTTCAGACTCAAAAGGTCATTGCAGCTTCAAAATGACAACACTGAACCATATATACCAAATGTCTCTTTTCCAGTTAAGAAATTCACTAAAGGTAAAATTGCAATCCATTCTAAACGTGGTGTGGCATATGCCAACAAACCAAGGCAAATTGTAAATTCTAGTCTCTGAAAAGCAAAGGTGAGATAAAATTTGCTTTAATAATCAGGCACTAGTGTGGCAGAAACACTGTTTATATTTTGAATCCACTTGGAATACCAGTGGACCTTTTTCAAAACTATTCCATAATTCCATTCCAGTCAGTGCAGCCACATATGTCCTTTTAGATCTTCAGTCACTCAGCATTAACACTAGCACCATGTGTTGGCAGAAAATATGATACCTATTTGAGACATCAGAGGAGGAAGACAAAAGAAGTTTGCTAATGCTAACCATTTCCCCCCACTTCTACACTTTTCTGGAAGGGACATAGCAAACAACAACTTGCCTGCTCTGTCACCTGTCAGTCAGCTGATGGTCTTTTGATTTCAAACCTTCTCATTTGCTTGTAAGTCCTTGCAAAATCCTTAAAAAGTTGCATTTTTGGAATGCAGTTGGGAAGAAGAATAGAAGCTACAGTGCATTTACAAGGAAGAGATCGGGGATCAGAAATCTCAGCCTTTTTGTTACACAAAATTGACTGATTTAGACCAGACATGACTGAAATAAAGTGCACTTTGCATATGAGTAATGTGTTTTAATGTTGGTCTGTGGTTTTAATGCTGGTGCAGACAGAAAAAGAGAGCTACCCAAGAAAGGGAAGAGCTTAACATCAAAAATAAAAAGCTATTTATTAGCAACTGCAGTGCAGATGTTGACTTCTGGTACAACAAATTCATCTTTGGAAAAGAAAAGCCTCAGACTTATGCAAAAGAAAACTTTGAATTGTCCAGAAAGTAGGACTTGGTATTTTTTTTTGTTTTGTTAGGGGAAAATTAGACCAGATCTGAAAGCCTGATAGAGACAAGTCTGCCACGGCTGCCTGTACTCAGGTTCAAAAGATAGCAAGGCTGAGCACTCATTCCCAGGATACACATGCAGAGGTTTGTGGAACACAGATATAAACCACAGGTGTAGAGGTCTGGCCACAAGTACCAACACAACAATCTGACAGAGCAGTCACTCGAGCAAGATGACATGAATGGCCTCATCCTGCTCCCGTCTCTGCTGAGCAGGATGGAGATCTGCTACTGGGATATGTATGTGTGCATATGTACAGAGTGGGTTGCCCACAGCTGGGCTTAGACACCCAGTTTGCCCAGACACTGGCACCTGGACACGGAATGCCAAGCTCTAGCTGCTGGCACAAATGCTCTCACACACAGGGCAAACTTGGGCTCTCCTGGCCCCCATTAACTGCGTCACATCCCATCCCTGTGGTCTCACTCTTAGAGATCCACTCACCCCCAGGCTCCCAGGCCACCACTCTTACTTGGTGGCTCACCTGGTTTGACCTTTGCTGGCACTCACACACTCAATTTACACACTTGCTCCAGTGGTTGGCACCATGGACATCTGTGTCCCTGCGACCTGAGGTCCCACTCCAGTTTCTGGCATTTACATCCACCCACTGGGGTCTTGGCAGCTGCTGCCACCACAGACACACAGGCCCTCCAACCTGGGTCTGGCTGCAATCACATCCCCGTGAGATACCCTCATCCAGGAAAAGAGTAAAAATGAGTATTAAAGGAATAAAAGGAATTTTCAAAGTAGCACTTTTAAGTAAGCAGTTTTCATGCTTTCAAATTTACCAACCACTACTCTCAATACTCAAGTTTCAAAATGAATACTCATATGCTCAAAATGAACACTCAAAATATCAACATGAACTGGGAAGAACTACAAGTCTAAGTTTTAGTATTCTACTTGGAACACAGAAAATGTCAGCATTTAGGATCTAGTATTTTCCCTGAATGTTCAGAATCCTGAGGGGAAAAAAAAAAAAAATCTGATGAGTTTAACTGCCATTTACAAAATTTTAAGCAAAGTTTTGAACCAAATTTATTCCCAGAAGTCTGTACTTGCTTTTCTCCTATTGGTCTTCTGTAGAAGAAATGTCTTTTAAGCTCACATTCTCAATTGGAGCGCATTAGTGACTTTGAGAACCAAGTCTGATGAAACAAATTCTGTATTTGATAAATAAGGAAAAATTTAATTTTAAATTGAAAATTTAAAAAAAAATAATAATTTATTGCATGAAACATATTGAGATGCCAATTTCCTCCTGGACCAACAACTGGAAACCAAGTGGGATACTCCAGAACATCTATATTCAGGACAGTGACCCAAGTCTTTAGCTGATGTGTGGTCACCTCATTTTAGGTGATCTCAATTTTCCTCTACTCAGATATTTTTGAAATCACTGGAGTTTTAGTGTATTCAATATTAATCCAGCTTCTCAGGTGAGGTTTGAATCAGTGTTATATTGCCTCAGATGTTCTGTGATTGATACTAGAATTGTTTTGAAGCTGAGTACATCTCCACATAGACTTCTGGCAGGAAAGCACTGTAGTGCTCCCATACCCAAACCGAAGTGAAAAAAATACAGCTATTTTGAAATCATCAATTTGGAACTAGAAAAGGTAGTGGGAGAAGAAGTTTACTTTTTTCTTCTATATGACAATTGCAAGAAGGTAGGATTTAGGAGAGAAGATACTGAGTAGAGTGAATTCTTCTTTCAAACCCTGCCTCATCTGAAATTTCCTCGCCCCTTCTCTTGTGCCTGTCCTCTCCCTACGCACCCTGTGCTAATTCATTTCTTGTCTCCAAAGCTAAAATGGTGTCTCCTGTCCTTATAATTTTGCTGTGAGTTTAGAATCCATTAATGTTAGAGATAAAGGTGGTAGTGTTTACAAGGAGGAAAATGTCTGCTGAAAAGTACGGTTGAACAGTGTGATATGTTTATGCCAATAAAATAAGGATGATTATTAATGTTGGCCATGACTAAAGCAAAATCTATTAAAATTAGTTGTTTATTCATGAAAATATTTTTATACTTTTATGCTCAGCTTTAATACTGGGAACCTCATTAAGACAAATATTTAAACTTGAAGAAAAATGCCAGACTGGTTGGATAAAATCCACTTTTGGTAAATCAGGATTTATTTTAATAGTCAAATAGATGATTTCCTTAATGTACTCTTCTTCTTACATTTTACCAAACCTAAAGTGTTTATAGTTATTTTCCTATAGTTCCTTTCCTACATTTTATTCCTCTCCTTTTGCAAGCTGCAAATTGCTAAAGAAAAATTGCAAGTACTAATTTTGCTTTTCTTCAACCATTAAGCACAAAACCTGTTGAAAGGTTTAATAGGAATCCATGCTACTGATCTCCATTTTATCTGTCAATTATTCAGTATCTCTGATAAAGATTACTCAATCTTCCTGACTCAAACAGTCATCTGAGTTTTATTTCACCTTAGCTATTGTGATTTGCGTTCCTATCTAGTCATTCCCATTAGCCATCCTGCCTTTGCCACTGTGTTCTAGAGTCCTCTTTATTGAAATTTGAGATGAAGCATTCATTTAATTATTGAGCCAGATTCATATTATCTTTAGGACAATACCCACTTTTAACACATTGCTACTCCACTTTTCTCCCTATTTACTAGAAAACCTTTCTCACTTGGTATAATTGTCTTTGCAAGGTTTATTTTTGCCTGACTTTCAACAATTCTGAATTTATGAACAAGAATTAAGTGAGGTCCACCCTTTCAAGTCTTTTCCACCTACTGAGATGTAGCCCTGCCATTTATTCTTCTACAGTAACTTTTCTGTTACAAATCTGGTTCACAATGACTCTTTTTACTCAGTAACCTTAATTTTCCATTGCATCTTGTTTATTAACCTCTCAATACCACATACTCCCCATTATATCACAAAGAGTAGAAACTTACAGATCACATTTAACAGAGGCCAACTAAAAAATAGCACGGGAGTCACACAAACCTGGCTGTTGTGAACTGTGAACTCTGTAGAATCACCAATATTTTCTACACACACATGTTCTGCTGCAGCCTTTCTCCACTGTCTCATTTTGCCTACATCTCAGATGTGCCCATTCACTTCTTAGTTTTGTTTTGCAGAATACGATTTAAGCAGAATCGTAGAATTGTTAAGTTTGGAATAGACTTTAAGATCATTGAGTCCAACTGTCAACCTAGCACCAGTAACTCATGTCCTCAAGTGCTAATGCACATATTTTTAAACACTTCTGGGGACTTGGACTCTACCCCTGGGCAATCTGTTTCAATGTTTTACGGTCCTTTCTATAAAGAAATTTTTCATAATATCTAATCTAAATCTCCCCTGGAAAAACTTGGGGCCGTTTCCTCTTGTCCTGTCATATGTATATAAAATATAAATATAAATGTAAAAAATAGACTGCACCGTCCTGGAAACAACTCATGCAGAATTTCTGAAACCAATATGTCAAAGAAGAAGTTAACAAGATGTACCACTTGCTCCTAGATACCACTGGCTGCAGAAAAGAGTAGTCACTGGAGTTATAACTAGCACATATTTAGAAAAAGAAGGCAGGCCAAGAGGATTTTAATTCTCTGCAGAGCTTGGGCATGAGAGTGATGGGGACAACCTGTGGTTTAAGTACTTTCATTCCCAGATCAGGTCGAGAACAGTGCCCAGTGACTGAGGTCTAAAAGTATCTCTTATGCTGTTTTACAGCAGGAACAGCTTCAATACTGTCAGATCAGGCAGAGAAGCACAAACCTTTGCAAAGGCTCCCGGCTGGCTGAAATCAAGGATGCAACAGTGAGGGGCAGACACATGGTACAGCCTCCTTGGAGGGAAGTTCTGAGCTGAAAATGGTAGCATGAAACTGGAGCTCTCTGAAGTATAGTTCTTCCCTTAGACTGCTCTCCTCAGTGTTATAAAACTCTAAGACAAAACCCCAAGGCTGGACATACTTGATACTTAAAAACTTCCCAGTCCTAGCCAATGGCTAGAACATACTCTTACACAGAAACATGCTCTTATTTTCTTTACAAAAACATAAAAGTACATCTCAATGCTGTTAATATTCTTTTATTCCATATAGATGGTAAGTACTTTATAATGAAGTTATCAAGATAAGTAGATAATATATACTCTCTTTACTCATGTCCTATACATTGAAGAAAAGGTATAAAGTCTTTGATGTTTTGCAGCTAAAAGGGACAAAAATGTCACAATATAACTGCCGTTTCCCTAGTATAAATGTCAGACAAATCCCCCTCTATTTCTTTTTCTCCTTCATTTTCTAATAATAAACTTTTTTAAAGAGCTGCGTATTCATAATTACAAATGAAACTTTACTTTCTTCTGTCTGTGGAGGCAGTAATTATAGGTTTGCACTTCTAATTGAAGCATTGATGAACATGCCTCACACTGCAGCAAATATAAAGTAATTGTTAGGCAGGCTATATGGTTTTCTGGGGGAAAAAATCCTAAAAAAATTGAAAGCATCAACATGAATCCTGATAATGACTACCCCAATAGCTTATTTCCTAGTATCACTTACTGTCAGGAGAAATTAAACTAGTGGGCACAAGACATTTTTTTAGAAAGTGAGACTTCTGATTCTTCACAAATAACAACCACCTGATGCCTGGAGATCAGATCAACCACCCTGTTTGTAGGGCAGTATGGCCACTCCTCAAGGCAAATCAAAGGGGGAAGAAGCAAATGTTTTCCGCTCCGGACAAAGGATCCCCAAAGAACAAACCAAACAACAACAACAACAACAACAACAACAACAAAAACAACAACAACAACAACAACAACAACAAATCAAAAATACAAGAAAGCTGTATAGAGCAGATTAATAACTTCCTACATCTGCTAGAAGGACAAATCCAAGTCTGCCACTTATGGCACAGAATGGAAAAAAATACTTTGATTCATGCTTGGTTGCTCCTTATCTCCTCTTCTTGTTCACTAATACATAACTTCTTTGTACTTGCGCCTCAGTCTGAGGCACTTGTTAGCAGCAAACTCGAAGGGGACAACAACAGAGAGACGGCAAAACAAACCAACTCCCCTGTAGTTCTCTTGAAAGCAGCACTAGATGCACAATTCAACCAAACAACTGCTTTGCACAGCTTGAACAGGGGCAGTGGAGTCTATTGGTCTCTGGAGTTACTAATGTTGGGGGTCTATCTACCCATGCAAATTAATGAGATCATTCATAGCTGAAGCAAACTATGGCAGTTTATGTCACTGGAAATGAGACCTGTAGATTTGAATTTTGTTTAATATAAAGAAAAAGCTAGAAAATTAGGAGCAGTATTTAACTTGTTAGGCTTTTGTTAGCATTTCATCTGAGTAGTTTGGATTGTGGCTTTCTGTCTGTGTTGTCACAATGACATTTCAACCACTTAAAAATTGATTTAATTCAAGTCAGGAGTAGAAAATCTTCATTGTTCTGACTGTTGCTCAGTTTCAAACTTTGCTGAAAAGAAGTGCAGAACTGAAACAGCAACAGCCAGATGGAGTTCTGTTGTAAGATAATACGAGTTAGATCAGAGAAAGTTCTTATTCCAGATATTCAGCTTATGATTATTGGTAGGGAAAACCAAAAAAAGGTTAAAGCTAATTACACAGAAAATTACCACAACAAATTTTTATGGTAAGACAGATTGAAAGTGTTTGGAATTACGAGGGGAAAAGGTAGGTACTCTTCTTAACTTCTCCTTTGTTCAAAAATAGACTCTTATTTTTAAATATTCCTCATATAAAATTTAAAAAAACCAGAAGCATGGTTGTCACAGATTGTAAATCTGACTGCCAGTTCAGTGAAAAACAAACTAACCTGCCAACCCAAAAAGCATGGAGCAGGAAATTCCTCTCTTGATGAAGATATGGGACAAAGAGACCTAACATTAAGCATGTTTTAGAGTGTTCCTATTAAAGGCTCCTGTCTTACTGAAGGAAATACATTATAAAAGTCCAGGCAGCACTTTAAACCACTTAGACTGAATCTCCTGTGCTCAGCTGCTTGGCATTTTGGAACTAGCAAATTAATGCCAATATTTAGCACAGGAACAGGTGGGAAAACTAATGACTAATTTCTTCTCTCTTCCAACTCAACTACCTCCACTGTCTTTTAAAAATACAAATCTTATCACTGCCTGCTGTTTCCATTTCTTGTCAACCTTGTTGCTCTGACACGGGGCTGCAATAAACAAACAGCTGGATGCATCATTCTGCTCAATTGGAACAGCTTCGTTCCTGCAGCAACAGCTTTGTCCTAATGTGCTCACGTTGCCTCTCTTGGAAGGGTCAAAAAATCTGAACTCTTCTAACAGGAGGATCAACAGCATGTGTGCTGCAAAGGACACAGGTTCAGTTTGACTGCTAAACTAAATAAGCTCAATTAGAAAGGTACCTTTTTTTTTACTATTTTGCAGGCATATGTGATAAAAGCAAAGGAAGACGGGACAGATCAAAAAATTCAGGCTTTCTATTCAGCAACTCAGCAATAAGGGTATTCATCCAAGTTGTTGGTGAGTGGATACAAATGTCTGCTCTGAATTAGGTGAAAGAGGAGTTGATTTAACTGTGCCTGCATTAAGGAACAACATTTTCAACTTTTCTCACCTCAGCTACTTCAATCTGTCTCTATTAAGTACATTGCTAGCACTTGTTCTTTTTTCTGGATGAATGACCTTGTCAGTGACCAGAGAAGTTTTTTACCAGGCAGATCTAGGCCTATAGCAACTTCTTCATCATTAGTTCTGACATGCCCCAAGGTTTACATAAACAGGTGAGCTAATCAAAATTATTAATATGCTTAGAAGAAACATATGATCCTAGACCTTCCTCCAGTGATGCATATGAGAAACACTGATAGGGTGCTACCAATGCTGGCTAAGAGAAGGAGTAAGGGTATCAAAATCTGAAATGTGGCACTGAAAATGGATAATTGATATTAATTCTTTAGCTACTGAACTTTCAAACTGCAACTCAGTCAAACCCCTCTAATTCATTTGTACCTGTAGGTAAATATTGAAATATACTGTGATATGAGTCCCTTTACAGAATTTTTGTGGTACTATTTTTTATTTTTTGTGTAGTATCACTTCTTTTTCCGTCTCTGTTTGGTTCCACTGTCATAATTAAATTGTTTTAAAATGAATGGCAACTTTTTAGTAGAAAAGTTGCTGTATCTTAAAAATAACGGAAAAAAGAATACTAAACCTGCAGAAATTCATGGTGATATCTCATGATTAGGTTTCAGTAGGATTTTTAAACATGCAGCCATGAATGACTGCTTTCAGAACACTCTTTTGCAGGTAGCTCAGGTTAGTAACCTAAGAACAGCTAAAACAATTTAAGAGTGTAATCTCTAACTAGTTCAGCAATACAATGGTGGTGTAAATTATGGCTCTTATTATATAGTGATTTTAGTAACTGCCCAAGGTGTGAATATAATAAGTGATTACAGGGAAGGATAACAATGTTTCCTTCACTCCTCTTTCTTAGATACACTGGTATTAATCCACAATAAAGTACAGTTTTGTCTACAAAATGGGAATGTGAATCTGGGCTCCAGCATGCAAGTAAAAGACAGAAATACTTATGATGGAATTGACTCTTCAGGCAGAGTCTTTAAATTAGATTAGATTTCATCAAAACATAAACTAAAACATTAAACATTGTAAAAAACCAGGAAATTCAAGGAGATCAAATAGATATAAAACATTTATAGATCAGTACATCTCTATCTCTCACATATCCTTTCAGAACAACTTTCTCCAGTGTTGCACTCAGGTGATGAACAGCTCCCCAGTTTCCTCTAGGACTTCCAGAAGTGTGTTTCTTTGCAACACTTTGGAAGTCTGAACCCTTATTCCTTTCAGGACTCCACTCCACCCCAGGAGCTTCTTCTCCTACTTTCCCAGATGGTTCACTCTCTGTAGAGTGGCCTGGTAACCAAAAAAATGTTTAGGATGCATTTACCTTGAACACTAATACAATTTACCTCATTTATTTAACATTTATGCCATTTTTCTGTATATAAAATACATGTTTTTCCTGTTTCTATATTATATCCTGTTTATCTTCTAAGATTGAATTAGGACATTAAACACAAGCAATTAAATACTACAGCTGAATGGATTATAACTATAATACTTTTTCAACCTGGCTAAGCCTCCTTACATCCAGTCGAATGCAATGAGAATCTGTAGCAAGTTCCAACACGTCACTGTACCTATCAGTCAACAGAGTAATAAAGGATGTTGCCAAATACAAACCTAAACTGTGTTTGTACTTTTATCAATATGCTTAGTTGAAAAAGATAACATTTATTTTTCTGGTTAAATCACATGCACTATAATAGGCATATGTATAATTTTATATTATGAATATTTTATAAATCCTGGACTGTCACTTCTCAGGAGACTGGTATACAGTTAAGGGCCTAAATGTGGCTTGTAATTGGGAGATATCTGCAGAAAAGATATTGGTTCCATAAAAATTCTGTGATTATTATTGCCAAACTATTCATCCTCTGCAAATAATTTAAACAGAATACACCAGATCAGAGCTTTGCAGAAGCTGCCAGCTCTCTCTTGTAGTAACATTTAAGACTTTGACATTTTTTTAATNTATATACACCCTCATGCTTAGAGCACAGGATTCAGAGACATGACAGAGGCAATATTCCACATCTCAATTTCTGCTGACAAGAGTGGTAATGTAAGTCAAAATCTCCCATGTTGCATAACACAACCCTTCCCATGAAGTTGCAGAGCATTTAAGAATTTTTTATTGTTTTAGAAAAGTCAGAATTTCCAGTAAGTGAAAAATCACTGAAACTAGATCCCTTAGACACTGATGTCACTGCACATTTAGATGACATCTTAACCAAAAGTGTCTGTCAGTTTGCTCATACTATTTCAGCTGGAAGGACAAACACTTATTAGTCACTTAAAAATTAGCCCAAGCCCTTGGAATTTCACTAAAACTTTATAAATAATGTTAATTCTTCTTGGTTTTTCCGTTCAACTGTTTTAGGAAGGATAACAGCATGGCCTTTCAGTTGATGACTGCTGGTATGTGGAACATTTGTTCAGAGTAGCAGGCATCAATTAGAGCACCATTCTTGTTCATTCAACTTGCAGTGGAAATTTGAGATGACAACAAATCAACCCCACAATTCTTCAAGTAACATCACTGCTAATTTCTTGCAAAGTTCAAGTAGATAAGTTAAAAGCATTGTGGGTGAAGATGACTGCATTCTGACCTGTAAACATAGCTTAAATTTAGCTTTATCAGTCATTTATTCATGGTTTTTTACTAAACTTACAGTAGCCAAAACTTAGAGGTTATGGAGCAACAAAACACACTTTCATAACACCTTTCTTTAAGAGATAACTTCTTTGATATTGGTCAAATTCTTAAGAAAAGACAAGCCCTAGATGGATCAGAAGGAACTGGTGGTAAGATTATGCAAGTATTTGGGTTGTGTGGAAGTTTGCCATCCGTGGAGAAATAGGGAACTGAAAACAGAAAAAAAGCCTTCACTAATGATTGAGGAAAGATAAAACATGTTTTAGCTGAGCATTCAACCACAGAGAAAGAGAGAAGAGCTTTGATTATGATAATAGTAGAAGAAAATTCTAGAGCAAGATCTATCGATAGCAGCTCCTAAAAGCTACTGTATGCTTTGCCAAGTTAAAAGAAAGTACAAGATTTTATGGTGAATATCCTATTTCCTCTAATTCTTTTAAAATCCCTGAATAATTTGTCTTTTCGTCTATAAGCCATAAATAAATCACAGATTTATGAAGTTAGCAGGAAAATTTCTTTTTATTAGGTTATTTCAGAACTGAGTATTATGCAATTCCTTGGAATTTCTACTACTGTGAAACAGCCACTGACATAAACAATTGTCCATACAACAATATATCTTAAAAAATTACAGTATTTTTAATTATTAATAGGTTTCTCTTGGAAGCAGAAGAATGTGAAAGAAAGGTAGGATTTGCTGTCTCTTATTAGAGAGCAGAGCTATTGAAGCAGTTATTTTACTTCTCAAGTTACATGATTTATTAAGCTTTACAGGAAAAGCCCCCTTAATATGCACAGAGAGAGTTATGTGCTAGTATTTGTGCTGGTAAGTGAAGAAGTTCTGACCCATGCAATAATCAGGTGGGAATTTAGAGCAGAGATAATTCTGTCATTGTATAGTCTTGCTATTGATTAAAAGATCATCTATTCTAAAAAGCACAAGAAAGAGATAAAACCATTGTAAATACACATCAATGTGAATTGCATTTCAAGAACAGTAGGTTTTCTAAACGTGTTGTTTATTAGTCTTCTAAGCATCCTTTCTTCATTGTTCACAGTATGCTATCAGACTTAAGACATGGTTTACAAACTAAGAGTATCTTTAAATAGAAGAAAGTAATGTTTCCGAGACTATTTGTGCTTAAATGTTTTGCAGGGCCAAGCTGGAATGAAATCTGCAGTGCCAGTGTTTCTAACTACCTCAGAAACTCTTAAGTAGAATACAAGCTGACTGCTGCCCTGGAGCATTAGATGGAGTCAGCATGGGATGATTTTACAGCGTGAATCATAAGGAAATAGACACAAAAGGACACAAATATTTACTTTGAATAAGATTTGTCTTTAGTCTTAGGATCCTTCTGCTATCATGGTGACAATCTGAAACAAGTGACAAATTCTGAGTTCCAGGAACTTGTGTGTGTGTATATACATACTTGGGTATAGGTACACACACACAAACACACACACACACAGAGATATATGTATTTGTTAACATGTAGCCAGATAATGCCTGCAGAGACCCCTTTTTCTTGAAGTCTAACCTCAGTAGTAGTTGGGCTGACCAGAATTGTCTTACCTGCTACATTTCTCACTAACTAAATATTATAACTAAAGTAATGTTGTGGTTGCTACCAAACTACTGCTTCACAGTTGTGCAAGGTCTGCTACACGCAAATAAGAGTTAGGGAGATGGAATTGTGACTGGGATACAGGACAAGAGCAGGACTAATAAAAATGCAGGCTTCCATCCTGTTTACCATAAACAAATGTTTTAAAGTAACTGTGCTTTACTTTTCAACATGTGCAGTTTTCCTAAGAGTAGAAGAGACTCATTTTACATCCCAGTGACCTAGTTTTTCAGGAGGAAGGGCCTCATATCGTTATGCATACCCCAGCAGTTTTGAAACCAGCTGTAGAAGAGAAACACAGAGTAATGAGGGGAAGAAGGACTACAGGGATTCACGAGTTACTACACTGGTGAAAATGAAGCTAAATATGCCTGCAGGCAGCAGCAGCTCTAATGCATCTGCAAGAGTGAATTAAAACTCAGAGGCAAAGGATATAAATTTCTGGTGGGGGCTAAGCCCATTATTACTAAATAAAATCTACCCCTGCCTGCAGTGCATGAGGAGACAGAAAGAAGTCAAAGCAATGTGAAAAGTACATTTTCGTCTCTTAGCTAATTTAATAACAGAAGGAAGTGAGCAAGCTAACTAAACAGCAATATCAAAGGGTGAAAAGATTAGATCCAGGCCTCAGATTCATGAATATGATTTCCCAAATACCTTTTGACTTCTGAATGCTCCAGCTCCCCTTAAAATGTTTACAGTTATGTCTCTTTGAAAAAACAATCTATAATAGTGTCCCAGCTTAGAAGGAAATTCTATTTACCGTCCCCTTGTAGTTAGAAGATGCAAGTCTTTTCTCTGACTTGCTCTCTTTCTGCTGTCTCACTTTGATCCTCACGTACTGCTCCTGAACAAGGATTAGGCATGTGTCTGTGCTATACAGAGCAGTTTTTCTTGGTAGGAACCTACTTTTCCAAAAAGAGCTAAGTCACCAAAGAAAATGCAAAGTAAAAGTGTTTTTAAACTTGAGTCAAGTTAATAACTGCTGGAAAAGCCGTGGGCAAAGCTGAGGCTTCTGTAATATAGTAATTAATTAATGTTTCGAATCTAAACCTTTGTTTTGAAACAATCAGTTTTGTACTTTAAGAGAAAGGAGGGAGTGGAAGTGTGGATCCAGAGTGAATCCAGTGAGTATCCTTAAAACAGTCAGGAACTGTTTGGAAGAAATTGGGTTATTACTCTGTTTCATATTTCTACTCCAGAAAAAAAAAATGTAGGCAATCTTGCCTTAGCTCCTACTTCCAACCAGGCAGCTCACTGAAGAAAAGCAGCTGATATACTCTGCCCAATGGTTGAGCACAAATGAACTCCACTCTTGAATTTTAATACCTCATTTTAACACTGACAAGAGGTCAGAGAGCGAAAGGCCAAATGCAGTTAGTTTCACCTCATTCCTTCCTAATAGTTGCAATGTCTGTATACTTAGCCAGGAGAAATTTAAATTATTTTTATGTTAGTCATACTCTGGGGAGTTGCAGTGTCAAAATTATTTGATGACTTTGGATTAGCCACACCTTATTCTATCTGAGCCTTACTGGTTATCTCTAATGTCAAGGGCTGTGAGTGGGAACTGTACTGTATGAGAGGCCCACTAGTAGACCCCTTTTCATATAATAAATACTGCTTTTGTCTTTTCGTATGAGCATGCTAATGCTGGGACAAGAACAAGCCTTACATATTCATTACACCGCGTTCAGATGCTGTCCTACGTTTGCTCATTGGGCATGGAGCTTAGAGCCATGTGGGTAAGGCCAGATTGCTGTTCTATACCACTTACCTCATAGCCCAGGAGCGTGATTTTGGAGGGAAGAACAAAGGAATGTACCCCCAGAAGTGCAGCATTTTATTCGCCCTCTTGATCAGGCAGGGTAACTGTGGTAGTGCTGTGGACTCTCAGGACCAGCGCTGCAGACTGTCCCTCCACTGCTGCCACCCAGCCCTTCCCATTCCTCCGAGACGTGGCTCCGAGATGCAGGAAACCCAGCCAAGACACAGCTCCGGGACACAGCTCCAGAAAGAAAACACAGCGGCAAACCAAGGTGAGAAGAACTGAGCCCGAGCTGAGCGTGAGCCCAGCCAAGCACAGCAGTCCAAAGAAGTGGTGCTGTGCTACGTGCACGATCCAGCTCTTTGGGGCTTCACCCATCATTGTTCTTCATTGTCTGTTGCTTGGAGATGGGAAACGCCAGGCACAGGAGCATCCACGATCTTGTGTTTGTCTCAGCAGCTATGCAGAACTAAGTCAGTCATGAACACCTTTTGTGTGTAAACCACCTTCTCTTTTGCATACTTTTATTATTAATATTTTTGCTGTTGCTGTGAGTTTTTTATGCCATCGCTGTTGGCTTTCACAAAATTGTTGTCTCAACCCATAGTCTCTGTCTTTGCCCTCTCTCCCCAGAGTGGGGTGAGGGGAAGGAGAGTGGCTTATTTGGAGTTTAAATCCCAGCTGGTGGTAAACCACGACAGATACCATAAACACTTACTGTACATTTAATTTAAATATATTATAACATTGTAAGCTCTCTCTGCAGCCTTAACATTCCAATTTTTCACTCATTTCCTTTCTCACTTTGATTCAATATCCGGGGGAGCTCGTACTTTCTTAGTAGATTGCCACAGATTTGTATGTAACCTCTCAGATAATTCCAGAGAAGTAAACACAGGTGGGGTTAGGAAATGGCTTTATCTGCCTCTTCCCAAAATAAAAATATGTTCTATTGATAACATGTTGTAAGTAGGCACCTTAGGACCAAGAGATGGGTTCAGCAGAAAAATAGACAGAAAAGCAAAAGATCAAGAGGAGATCAATTAAAATTAATAATACCTGTTTTTCTGTTAAGATCACTGTTACCGTTATGACAATCAAAAACCACCAACACATTGTCAGTGGTATATAAGAGTTGGAAATAACTCATGCAATCTGTTACTCGTGGCATAATGTCCACTTTTTCTCCCACTTGATCTTAAATATGTATCAGCAGACACAAACCCCAGATGTAATGAAAGACATTTTTTAAGGCCCTGAAAATAAGAGATTTGTAAAAAACTGCAAGTTTAAGGAAGTGTTTGTGGTTTTTTCCTAAAAAAGATTTAATTATCCATCAGAAAAGACACAGTTCCTATTTTTTAATTTATTGTAAATTCAGGGGTGAAGGAGGTGTTTCTTTTAACCACCTGATGTGGTCTGATGTGTTACATAACCTCTAGAGTCCCTTCCAGAAGCATCTATGATTATGGTTGTACAGTACTGATTCTTTGATGCTCAGATGTATGAATCATGCAGCCTGGCATCATTTCATCTTCTGTGACATGCATCAATTGCCTCATTGAAAGATTTTAGAGGAGGGATGGCAAATGAACTCCCTACTAGGGATGAGAGGGGGACAGGGACATGTTGCAAAATACTTGAATTGTGGCAATATTGAGTCTTTGAGTATGGAAGTTTTGCTTACAATTCTTTCTTATTCTTTCTGCTTTCTCTATAATTATGGATGTTCTGGCCATCTGTGGAAACATTCAGTTTATTAATTATTTCAGTTTTGTCTTTGACATTCATGTGCAATTGTGTTTTTCTACCTAATCCTGAGCTGTATGAAGACAGATGTCCTATTATAAATTTCCGTAAGATCGCTTTTATCAGCCATTCCCTGCTAGTCATGCTATGCACACAGCTCAAAGGAAGTGCTCCAGGCCAGGTGAGTCAAATTGGCATATCACTTATCCATGGGAACGTATTCATGGCTAGTTTTGATGGCTAACAGCTCCTGTGTCCATGAAGTCTGTATTGAACCTTAGTGATCAGTCTGCTTTGTGGGTGCAGCAAGTAACTTCTAATTCCCTCTCGGAGATGCCGTGATGACTTTCCTGCAATGGCGTGGCTGTAGCCTGCTGCAAGGTCAGATGGGAAGTACAAGCAGACTCACATGAAGGCTGAATTGACTCTGGGAAGTCTGAACGTGGGTGTCACATGCTTGGGCGTGTGTTGGCAGCGTGGGGTCTAGAAGAGCCCCAAAGCAAACCAAGCAAAGCTAAACCACCTGCTCTCCCCTGTCTAGATGCTTCAATAGATCAGTGAAGGGAACATTTTCCTCAATTTTCATCTGCTTTAGATTGCTCATTGCCAGTCTAAAAAAACAATGGTAATGGTAAACTCTTCCTTTTCTGTGTGTTCACAGGGAAAAAAAAAGTTTGTAATTTTCTGTACAGATAGTATTAGTGATTTTCATAAAATCTTTATCTCATTGCTCCATTAGTCTACATCAAAAGTTGCTGAGATTCATGGCCAGGGAGAATATTAAAGAATAGTTTTTGGCACAATCACTTACTTATACAAATTCAAGCTTTGAAAAATGAGGTTTTGTAAACCATAAAACTTCTCTCTCTACTTTCTTTGAAACCAATATAAAATCTCCTTTTTAATAATAAAACATATGAAATATTTTTTCACAAGTTATGTTAGGAAAAGAGCCATGCTGGAAAAGTGTAGTTAGTCATGATAGGAAAAAAGACTTTAAAAAGCTCATTCAATCCAAATATATTTTTTTACTTTTCAAAACTACTTATTTATTATCAGTTTTACTGAGCCAGAAATAAAAAGAACAAAATATTATGACTCCATTTGGACAGAAAGTCTCATTATGATGCTTGCTGGAACATTGGACTTGGATTCTACAGAGAGTTTGCTACATATGCTAAAAAATTAAATTAAGTAGGAAAGGGTGATATTTTTTCCTTTTCCATCTCCTTCCAAGTTTAAAACATTTTAATTTAAAGCTGAATCAGGACTTAAATTACAGCAATAACAATACAAAATAAAGATTTTATAGTTATGGAAAAAAATCAAATGAGAAATGCTCTACATATCTCTGTTCAAAATGATACTGGCAAGTACGAATCAAATTAGGTGAATGCTTTCAAGAGATCTAGTGAAAAAATGAGCCACAACCAGAGGAAAATCCCCAAGAAAGTTATAAATAGGGAGTGGGGGTGGTTTTAAGAAAAGAATCAACTGAAAATCTGTTTCTTGAGTAATAGCAAAATACAAAACCAACCAGTAAAAAAACCCCTTGAGTCACTTTTGGAGCTGAAGGAAACAAAATTTTGTGAAAGTGAAGTTTTTCAGTGCCATCTAACAAGGAGATGTGATATAATATAGCCTGAGATAAGCACCTTGAAAAGGGAATGTAACATTCTCTAAACAAAGAAATAAGTAGTAGCTTAGTCTTGAGTGTATAGAAATACTTCCATATGAAAAACTGACTTCTGACAAGTAATATAAATGCTTTGCAAATTACAGAAGGTAGTTACCCTGACAATCTCTCAGACTGTTTTTAAACGATGATCTTTAAAAGATCAAAACCATCAAACTCCAGAATTCCTTTTCTTACCGTAGGCAAAGTTACATGGGTAGGCATGGTCTTAGTAGATGTGTCTGGTTTGCATGGCTAACAAAGCTATCCTTACAGGTGCCTGCCATTTATGTGGACCCCAAAGGATTAAACTTCTCAGGTCATTAATACTGGCAAAGAATTGCTTTGCACGGGGAGAACACAGTCTTGATGCCAATGAATGCAGGAGATAATCCTCCCTCTCTACTCAGCCCTAGTGAGGCCACATCTGGGCTTCTGTGTCTAGTTCTGGGCTCCTCAAACCAGAGAGATATGGAGCTCCTGGGGCAAGGCCAGTGGAGGACAATAAAGATGATTCAGAGAATGAAGCACATCTCTTGTGAGGAAAGGCTGAGAGAGTTGGATCAGTTCAGTCTCAAGAAGTGATGACTGAGAGGTGACCTCGTCAATGTCTGTAAGTATCCGAAGGGAAGCTGCCAAGAGAATGAAGCCAAGATCTTCTCAGTGGTACCAAGGAATAAGACAAGTGAAATGGGCAGAAACTAATGCACAGGAAGTTCCAGCTGAATATGAGGAAGAATGTATTTGCTGTGTGGGTGACTGAGCACTAGGACAGGTTGCCCAGAGAGGGTGTGAAGTCTCCCTCACTGGAGTTATTCAGGAAATGTCTGGATGTAATTTTGTACAATGTGCTCTAGGATGACCCTGCTTGAGCAGGGAGGTTGGACCAGATGACCACTGTCATCTCTTCTAGACTGACCCAGTCTGTGGGTAACTTTTCGATTTCTCTATTTCTTGCCAGAAAATGAAGTTTCATGAGAGCCTTTCAGAAACATTGAGAAAAACATGAATATGCTTAGGTTTGCATGTCCAAGTAGAAACAGAGACATTTCTTCTGTTTTAGACTTAAGACCATCAAGCAGAAATTAAATGGAGAGTTACCTTGTAATTTATCAGATTTGGCACTTTTTCTTCCCATATTAGAAGACCAAACCACAATGCCTCGGATAATATTTTCAATAATAACGATAAAAACAACCTCAATAGCGATAAGAAAAACAACAATAATGATGATAATAATAATAAAATTTTATTTTTGAAAGCAAGTTGAAACAGGTTAACCATTAGTGTTGATAGGAAATCTCATAATTTTTCATAAACCCAAGAATTCTACTAACTTGTAACACAATTAAATGATGTAAATTTTCTTCCACTTCCCATTTGACAGGGTATTCTTCTTAGCTTCACATGCCAAATGTTATTAAGTATGTGGTATGCTTCCTAAACCTTTCCTCACTTTCAAAATGTGGATACGTTCATTTGATTAAATATTCTGTATGCAAGGTATGCACATAACTTTGGTATGCTCACTGAGAAAAGGTGCTGTGTTAATGTGATATTTAATATTGTTCTAAGCAATAGAAGTAAACTGCAGGGAAAACAAAAAGACCCAGCTTCATTTAAATAATGATTGATGGCAACACATCATGATACAATAACTAATTTCCTGACTGGTAAAAACAAATCAATGTGTAGTTTTAGATACTATTCTTCAAGAGAAGGAGATAATTAAGCTTTGATCTTAGTAATGAAGTTCAGACAAGATTCCTACTGACTTTACATACAATTTCTGTGAAAGTGTAATAGAATTTGCCCTAACAAGAAAGAAGTTATTAAAGAAATTTATATAAAAAGGAATCCCACCTCCAGTGTTAATAATCTAGTTTTATCTGGATAATTGATAGAGTTTCTGTAAATGACAAAATACATTCTTAATTCAAAGACTCCCCTGGAACTTTTGTGGCATTTAAGGAAAAACTGTTGCTTTCCTCTTTTAGTGAATACCAAATTTCTACAAGAACTTCATCTGTCCTTGAGTGCTTCTGCTGGTGGGGGCAGGATAAATGTGTTTTCCTTCCTCTGGTGTTAACTCTTCCTTCTTCTGATGGTGCATGTTTGAACTCCTTCTGAAACACCTAAGAAATTGCCCAGTTGTGCAGACTAATCTTACTTCCTCAGTCATGTAATTCATTTATGGGGCAAGAAGCTGGGTGGTACAATTTACTTGGGATGGGTCAGGTGGCTGACACATGGATGGGATTAGAACTGACTTCAGGATTGTGGTTTAATGCCTTAGTACACACTGAAGTCTCTCAGTCTTAGCTAAAAGACCAATCTGAAAAGACAAATTTGTTGTTGGACTTTTATTCATGGCCTCATTGAGGGTTTTTAAGATGACTTATAGACTTTTTAAATTATTATTACTGATTTAGGGTGATTAATAACATGCCTCTGAACAACAGAAACGCTTGATTCCAGACTCAGAGAGAATTAAGCCCATTTTATTTCTCTGCCAGACCAAGTTACTAGTAAGTCATTCTTTCAGCTGAGCAAGTGGAATTTGGCCTCACTTTCCCTCAGAAAGTATCTTTGATGTAGAGCTGTTTGTGTTTCAGACTTGAGAAACGAATCATAAAACATCTTCTTAATTAGGTGTAGGACAAATCTCCACGAAAACTCTAGGATCTGTTACTAGAAAAATTTCTGAGCAAACTACTTGGATTAACTAAAGTTGAAAGTACTGTCTGTTGCTAAAAAACCAATACAAAATGATTGTCTGATTAGCTGGCAGAGCAGATGTCTCAGGTGAGTAATGGAATAAACCATCTACCAGCTGACAAACAAAATGACTATACTGTGTGGATGAATTGACACATATACAGAGTTATAATCCACGTCTGCTCGTTTAAGCGACTAATGATAAAGTGTAACTCTAAATGTAAACAGAGCGCAGTTAAATCTAATCTGAGATACCAGCACTCAGGAAGCCAGTGCTTCAGCTGCTCTAAAGGTTTGTGCCAGGAAGAATGCAACTCATGCAGTGAATATGCAGATTAGGAAAGGCTTGAAAGGCAATCAGATCACTGGTGGTAACAAGTTAAATATCATCACCCCTACTAAATTTCAGCACAGATTGCCCCTGGCAAAAGGAAGGGAGAAATGTGGCCAAGAGTAAAAAGCAACAGGATCTTTAACTAGGCTTCAGCAGAGTACTATTTCCATAGCTTGGTGTTTACTTTGACAATGCAGTCACACTTATTCTTCTTCAAAATGAATGTTTTGTAGGTGTGTAAGAGATCTTTACCAGTAACAACTGGAAATTTCATATACAACTTCAGAACAGCATCTTTGTTTTAAAGGGAAGTCAGCCTTTCCATTCGTTTATTAATATCTGCCTGTCATTTACATAAACAGGTGGAGTTGATGAATATGCAATGAGAGACTGAAGCTGCCCATTTCTTCTCAATATGGCTTCCTGCTGCCCCATCCACCTGCTTTATATTTATTTCCAGAATGCAGCATTTTTCACCATTTGCTCAAGTGCTTTCTAAGGGGAGACTCCATCCTGACCACAATTTGTTTCCCAGAGAATACATAATATGGATCCCCCAAGCACACTACACCATTCTGTATTATTATAATTGTTATTAATATAAACTATTCCCCAACTGCGCAGAGTAGCGTAAAGTAGAAGCACACTAATAAATACCATCAGTTAAAGTGTCACAAAGAGAATGTATTTTTTCATTATAGAAAAATCTAAATGGAAACAGCTTTGCCTAAGGACTGGAGAGTGTAACCCTTTTGCTGTCAGATTCTTCACTAGTTGAGTAGGTCCTTTCAAAACAAGGAAGCTTCATGGATGAGTAAAGTAGGATTATGCCACTGAATTAATGTTGAATCAACCTAAATGAAAGTTGTACAATGTAGCCCAAAAATTGCGTGACAGAAAAAGAGTTAAATAACATAGCTCCATAATGCTTGGCTGAAATGACACAATTTTAATTTATATCATCAGACAAAATAGCATTTGCATTCCCATGGTTACTGACTTCCTAAAATAGAACAATTAACTTGTAGTCTTGCAAATCATCAGGATTTAGTATGGCGAATGCTACAGTTGATCCTTGAAAACCTCCAGCAGTAGGCATTCTTGAACATCCCCAAGAATGGATGTCCTAAAACAACCTCAACATTTTAATAGAAATCCAGACTATAAAAGATGCGTTAGACTGAGGAAGCAGAAATTAAAATATGAGGAATAAAAAGAGATCAAATGAAAGATTTCTGCATGAGAGAGTGAGTGGGATTGAGTTCAACCTCAGTAAGTTTGGTGGATAACACCAAGCTGCATGGTGCAGTTGATTCTCTATACAGACAAACAAGTGATGCACAATATAATTGTGCCATGGATGCCAGACCCCTGCTTCCTGAAGCCAGGCTGGCCCCCTCTTCTGGGTGACTGCCCCTAGTTTATACACTGGGCATGAAATTCTCTGGTGTGGAATATGCCACTGGTCACTTTGGGTGACCTGTCCCAGCTGTGCTCCCACCCAGTTTCTTTTGTGCACCTCCTCACAGGCAGAACATGAGACAAGTAAAAAATTCTTTGACTTAGGATAAACATGGCTTAGCAAAAAACCAAAACATCAGTGTCTTATGAACACCATTCTCATTTTGAATCCAAAACACAGCACTGTAACAGCTACTGAGAAGAAATTAACTCTACCCTAGCTGAAACCAGGACACCTGGAACAGGTTGCCCAGAGAAGTTGTAGCTGCCCCACCCCTGGAACTGTTCAGGGCTAGGATGGATGGGGCTTTGAGCAACCTGGTCTAGTGGAGATGTCCCTGCCCATGGCAGAAGTTTGTAACTATATGATCTTTAAAGTCCCTTCCAACCCAAACAATTTCTATGATTCCATGGTTCTATGATAAACAGTGAAAAAATTTCAGGATATTTCAGTCTTTAGTTCAGTACTCCATGAATGATGCTCACTTCAACTGACATGATATTATCACTGCAATTCGTTATTGCATTGACATCGGTTGATCTTTCTACACACTGTAAGAGGATAGAAATGCTACATATATACAAGTACATGTTGTAAAAGAATCAGAATTTCAAAAACTGTTTAGGCTTATGTAGTTAGAAGTTGTTCCTAGATGTATAAACATACTTTATGTTGGATTAAAATTATGTTAATTTTGGAACAAGGACCTAGGAGCATGGAGATCAACAACCAAATGCTGTAATATTTTGATCACTGTTACACTTCTCTCACCTTTTCCTGTCTTGATGGCTTTTGAAGTCCTGGCTGCCAAGTGTCCTAATTTTACCAGCAGACAGGGACCACATTTTTAGCTAAAGAATTAATCTGTGTGGTGGTTTGGGAACTCTCATTATGTCTACTGGCTCCAAGAGGTTATAAATTATTTAGAACCAATTTCCTACCTTACAATAATAAACAAAGCTTGGGATGCTAGCCAGTGACTGCTGAAGTCAGTACTTCGATAGTTAACGGATAAAGATTTTTTGAAGTTTTCTTCTTTATATTTTGTAGTGTGATGCTTAGGTCCTGACTAGGGGTAGAGTTGTGTCCACAAAATGAAGAAAGAAAATTCTGGGAGAAAGAATTCACTTCTGCAAAATGTAGACAAGAAGTCAAATATGAAGATTGATAGTCTACAAATACAACTATATTCCTTTTCTATTTAGTATTCTAAAAATATTAGCACACTGGTGTGCTGCACACTGAGGTCAGAAATTTTCCTTGTTTAGTTGTTTGAAGTTGGTGCAGGATGAGATAGTTGTCCCTGTTGGAGAGAAGGACAGGAAGGTCAGGAGTGGCAGTGATGTATGGAATGAGAACTAGAGGGAAAGAGTGAATAGCTTGAGGAAAAGGGTCTGTGCTGACAGACAGAAGGGTTGGTTTTACAAAATGGAGCAAGAAATTTGTTAGACTTGAAAGTAAGATAATAAGGCTTGGAGGTTACAAAGAAGTCTCCTCCATTGTGGTATTATCCTTATTGAAATAATTGTAGTGAACCATGGGAAATGAGATTAATCACTATATGAGATAAATTTTTGTGACACTGGAAACCTGGGAGGATGTCCAACTTGTAGTGGTATTCTGAGTTCGTTCAAGAAATATAAATGATATATTCCAAAGTTTATTAATTTTCTTGAGCACATCATTCTCTTAGAGGTGTTGGTATCTTTAGTATTTATCTCAAATAAGGATGAAAATGAATTTGAAAAGTAAAATATTTCCACAGGTTCTGTTACTTTAAATCCAGATCTTTAGTTATGGTCCTTATTATAGACATGGAAAAGTTAGGAAGGCTGATGACGAGCAAAAGAGAATAATTTCTCAAGGATTTATGGATCACCTTTACTGAACGTGTTACTGGTAAGGGGAAAGCAGCCAGTTACTTTGAGTTCATGAGTAGTTGTATAGGTTCAGTAACATGGAAACCTTACTGAGCTACTGAAAATAGTAATGAAGCATAAGTGGCTTTTGGGTGATATGTAGACACACTGTGTCTAAAGACTGGATGAGGAATTTCATATCTGCACATGTATGGGGAGTGTTTAGGTTTGTACTCAAACTTTGCCACTGCTAGAAATCTCTATTTAGAGCTGATGTAGTTTTGCCACCCATAGCTATGACATTCCAACTTGCATCGTAATCTTCAGAGCTAAAGCTCCACAAGGGAACAAAAAATAGCAGATGGAGTCACGTCATTTACACTGAATACTGCAGGAAAAGCAGCCAGGTCACAGCAGACTGGGGGGGAAAATCCATTTTTGCCACTAAGCAGAAGAAGAAAAAATAAATCACAAATAGAAATGGATTAATTTTGAAGGGACCAGCTATTAAATGTAGCATGGAAATTGGAGTCTCTCAGAAGTTTGCAGAATTTAACTTCTCAAAATACATGCAACGGTGAATTATTGCTTTAAACTCATAATCCAAGGCTGCAATGCAGGGATATAGAAGGTAGAAATTAATTAATCAGCAATCTAAACTGAGAGCAATATTCACTTCTAGATGCCTGGTGAGTAGAAGTAAGGACACCAAAAGGACTTACATAAATTATAGGTCACTGGAGATAACAGCACTCAAATCTGTGAAGGTCTCAATGTTAAATGCAGAAATGGTGTAACAAGATAAATAACAAGTGTTTAATGATAGCAGAAAAGCAATAATAACCTACAATCAGATGGATAATAAATTATGGACAGATGGTAGTTGGAATCTTCAAATATTTCACTGTCCCATCTGCCTTCATCCATTGTTATAATTTTAAATTGGAATCCAAAAAAATAAGCTTTTNGCCCCAATACATTATTAGCATCATGTTGTGTGAATATATTTCAGTTTGCTATAATACATCACCAACAGCCCTTCATACTGTGAATTTGCAGGACTGGAAAAAAGGCTAATTTTGGTTTTGTACATTTTTGTCTCATAAAATTCCATAAAACAAAACTTCCTCTGTAAAGAGCATTTTTATTGAAGAAAACATATTAGAAATTTCTCCTCAGTCAAGCAGTGGTATGACTTTGAAACTAGAGTAGATTTTCCCGTCCAAATAAATATATTGTACAAACATAGTAGGTACCTTGACAAACAAATAGCATTCAAGGACAAAGTGTATATGCACATTCTTTTAGAGATGCTGTGAAAATTACCAAAAAATATGTAACTTCATGGGTCTGGAATGGACAATATGAATTTTTCTGACCTGTGGTTAAAGGAAAATTTCTCCCTCAAATAAACAATGTGTAACTTGGTTTTTTGACATAATTTTTTCTATGCTTTCATACGTATTGTTCTCAGTTTGAGGATGCTGATTCTTATTCTTAATCTGATCCTATGTAAAAATGAAAGCGAAAAAAATAAACAAGGCCACTTTCTAGGAGTTCGTACAAGGGGAAAAAATAGGAGAGGGCACTTTCTTTGTAACACCACTCTCCCTAGCAGGCAGGAGGGTAAGGAAAGAAGGAGAGAACTTCAACTCATTTGAAGCAGGCTGTCCATCAAAGACACTTTCAGTTCCTCAGACACAACCATTTATCACCACTATCCTACTAGAGGAGAAAAGGGCTTTTACAAGCAACTTAATGAGCTTAATTCTGAAATCTGACAGAGCTTAGCCCCAGGTAGCTGAGCTCTGAATGGTCTTAAATTTAACTGCTTTACAAAATTCTATCCTTTTGTAAAGTGTGTGAGACTTGGGAAAGGGAATTGCGAGGGCATCTGATTTGTTTCTGTAGTATTCAAGGATAGCAGATAAAGTTAAGGGTCAGTTTTCTTTGATTTATATACTTATACCAAACTAATATGCTAATATCTTATTTAAATCAAGGCATATGGATATGCATACTGTAGTGTTCTATATCCCATTGAGATCCTCACTGCCTCAATGTTCTGTGTTCTCCTTGTGCTTCAGTTTCAAGGGCTTTTTAACCTCTAGAAGAATTTATTATGCGCTTTCCAGAGGAAAGGGAAAAAAAAGCCAATTTATTATAAAACATCTAAAAGAATTATTAACTTTTCACATGTGGAACACAAGACAAAATCTATGGTATTGATATGCCAAAGAACATTGGGGAGATGAATTAAATTTTGGAATTGAGAGATTTAACTATATTTTAATGGATTTCTAATAAATTTGCACAAGGGCATTAAACAGTACAAAATAACCAGGAAGCAAGGGACATCTGTGGGGGCTTTGTCCCCAGCTCTTTTGCTTCTTTTGGGAAAGAAAACGTGTTCCAGACTTTGAACAACGAACGATAGGTAGGATCGAATGGTAGTAAACAATATTCTGAAATGGTTCCATTTGTAGGATTTTTGCAGAAACATATCTATTTGGTGAAAGTAGCATTGTCTCTGTGTCCCAGATCATTCAGACCAACGACTTTTTTTTACATGTGCGCTCTGAGAATCAATTACCCCACAGAACAAGCAAACAGATGATTAAGGAAAGTAATTGAGAGTCTAAAAAAACCCCAAACCAAACATAAACCCCCATGTATTCATTTAGGAGCAGTCTGAAAGAAATACAGTTATCTTTCCATATATTTTTATTCACAGTTCAAAAGATGTAACTCTAGAAAATTAAAACTTCAGGAAAAAAGTAGCCTGCTTGCAAGGAAGGAGTTGCCAGAAACCTAAAAGGAATTTGACTCCAGAAGATAAGAGGACCTGGGGAGAATTACAGACCATTCAAAACTCAAAGCACTAATGACTTTGAAAGTGATAAATTAAAAAGATTTATAAAACTCAGTGAAGAGACAGTAGGGACACTTGTTTTGGAGGACTTCTAATGAACCTGATAATGACACAGGTGAGCTTATTTTGAAGGCAATAGTTCAATTTTTATGCTGTTCTGAATAACGAAAGATAGAAAATTAATTGGGGATTGGATCAGAAATAGACTGAGAGAGACTATTAGAATGTTTGGTATAAGGTGGAGAATCAGTATTTTACCTGAAATAAATCAAATGAAAAAAAATTTCTGCAGCTCACAAATTTCAGAATCTGTTTAACTGATTTAATTTTGTTGAGTATTTAGTTATTTTGTGATTATTTTTAAGATATAAATATAAATATGGAGAGACTAATTTTTCAGAATTTCCAAATATCTCTGGCTTCCTCTGAAACCATATTACATGCCTCTTCCCCTAACAAATACAAGAAATTATTTTCTAAATACTTCAGTTAAACTTTTTGCATTATTTATACATAATTAGATATAACAGTAAGAAGAAGTGGCAATTGTATGCTGTAGTTTCTATTCTGTCTTCATGCTAGCACTTTATTCAATCAAAACTACAATAGTTTTCTAAGACCCAGCCCATCTTTTCTCAGAGCTCATCCTCCTAGGAACAAATATGGTCATATCCTGAAACTTGTGAAGCAGGTCACAGAGCTTGACACATGCCATAGATAAGATTGTGCAGCTTGAGTTACTTTCAGTCTTGCATGTTTCAAATGTAAGTGCTGACTTCACGCTCTGGGTGTTTTGATTCACATATCTGCACTTTAATTTAATTTACCTGTTTCCCTGCTGTATGTGGAAGCTGACTTGTGTGCATGGTAGTTAATCATATTCACTTAATAACCCTATTTCAGTTTATTTCATCATAAGCTATGCTATTTTGGTATAGTGCTCCTTTTCACACCCTTCTTTCTCAGTGATACAAGTCTGCTGTCTCATTGTCTTTCAGAATATGAGAGGATTTAACAGAAAGTGTCAGTCTCTCTCCTTATCACCTTATTCAATGTACAGCTATTAAATTTTAATAATGTTGTTCTTATTTATATGAAGAATGTTTCCTTGAAAAATTTTCCCATTTTTACCATAGCTCTAATTTTTTAATGATGTCAAAACTCCATTCACTACATCATGAGCAACATTTCCATTTTGTCACTGGCTCTTCTACCGCGGGAAGATCATACTCCATCCTTTTCAACTGAGAGAAATAGCTTAAATTATATTTTGAAATATCTTCTTATTTAACGTGAAAGATAGATTCCTTCTCTGTATGCATGGACTTTGCATGAATATTGTTTAAAGTCAATAAGAATAATAAGAAGGCAAAATTAAAACTTCTTTGACATGTATTTCTCTGGGTTTTATTTTTTTTTTTTATTTTTAACAGACGTTGCAAATAGCAGCCTTTGGTTTTTGTTGGGGCTGGGATTATTTTTAATATACTTACCCCCAATTATTGAGATTCGCTTCTATTCTTTTGATATAAGGCTGACAGACAGTAATAATAATTGCACACCATATATTCTGATATTTTTGTGACCCTACTCCTCATATAAACAATTTATCTTTTCTCATTTCACCTACTGCAATATTGCAACAAAAAGATTTGATCTTTTTGAGGCTGTGGGAACAGGCAGACATAATGGCATTCTTGCAGCATGTATACACTTTTTGCTCCCATCATTCCAGAAAATGAACATGTTTGAGAAATCAGTTCATTGACTAATACCATATATTTTATTTTCAGTCCCTTTTATGTTTAAAAAAAGGGTCTGATACATAATATTTTTGTTCTAGTCTTAGAAATAAATTTTTTCAAATTAGTCCTCTGGGCTTTAATTTATGCCTAAAATAGTAATTGATCCTCATTCTTTATGTAAAAGTAGATAGATTTAATTTCCTCTTTTAACATATTAAACAGTGTTAAATTATATTTTACTAATTTTTTAAAGAGCAGTTTCCTCATTCTTTACAGACTTTGGTGGATAATAATTGGGCCAGGTTTTTAGGAACCAAATGGGGGCTTTGGTGCATTTCTCCATGCATGATACATCTGAACCCATACCATACCTTTCTTGTTTCTAATACAACTTTGAAATACAATCACAATGTGAATAGGAGTAAAGATGTCTGTATAGTGTGATCCCCATCAAGTAAAAATAAATTTTCCCTTCTAATTTATTAAATAAGAGGTAGTCAAGATAATCAAGTTCTGCAAGTCAAGATGATCTTTGTGCAATGCACAGCTAAGCTTCCACATCCTTGGTCACACAATATGATGGACAGTTAGTACATAAACAGGGTTATTAAGAACTGAAATGCAGACATAATCTTCAGGTAAGGTTATAAACGGAGGAGTGGGCCTACTGAAGAAGATAGCAAGCACTTCATCTTGACCTGTTCTTAAGCTTTTTCCCTATTTTGTGTCAGTGGTCACAGTCAGATAGGAGACAGTGCTAAATGGATACCTGGGCAGACGACTGTTCTCCCTGTTAATTTTTCCTTGGCAATGCAGACAAGTTAATGGTCTAAGCAAGCAGTAGTCACTGATGCCATGACACAATGTCGTGAAATGTGAACTGGCACAGTGGTAGCTGGAAGTTCCACTGTCTCTTATGATGTTTTCTCTGTGGTCAGGGAACCCCTTTACTCCCAATCCCATCGTCTGGATAGCAGGAGCAGTTTTTACTTGTCTCATATGGTCAGGACAAGAGGTTTGATTTCTTGTCCTGCTCCAAGCGTGGTGATCAAGCACTAGGTGTAATGCTCCATTCCACTTGGTGTTTTTATGGAAAGGTAGTTGGATTTACCCTAGACAAAATTCTCAGGAGGTTCAATTACAAGTTTAGTTGCCAACTTTAGAACATTCTGATGGAATAAGGCACTTGGCAAAGCCTAAATTGTGCCTGCATTTTACACAGAGCCAGAATGTTCCTGGCAGGTCCATGAGGTCGACCCCCCAGTTACAGTGTGGACCAGTGTCTGACTTTCAAATGCACGAGTGCTACATAGCACAGTGTGAGAGGGATCAAGGGCGTAGGGAGTGGGACCAACTCCATCCCACCTATGCAGAGCTCACCCTGTTCCCCCACCCTTTCCCATGTGGTTGTTTTGAGCGAGTCAACCATTCCTCCAGTCTCCTGCATGAGGCTGCTCCACAGCTACCCTTAGACAGCACCAGTCCTGTGGCTACATAGTTTGTTGTCCTTTTCTTGCATCTCTTGACCTGCTTTTTACTGTTCTCTCTTTCTATGTCTTTGTTTCCTCCTGGTTAAAATCCAGTCGTGATTACTTTCTCACTATTTTCCCAGTTGTGCTACAACAGCACCTAAATTTATTATTTCTGACAACATTATCTAGGTAATCTCTCTCTTAAATGGCCTTTCTGGTACACTTACCTGGCTGCAACACTTACTCCCCAACAGGTCCACAATCCTTCCCTTCAAGTACCTGTGCAGTTTGACTCTCTCTCCCTTTGACCTATGAAATGCAGCCAACCCTGGTGGTACTAACTATATCTCATGTCAGCATGTCTCTGGGTTATTTGTTATGGCCAACATTTTCATATTCCAGTAGTTTTCCATGCCCAAGCCAGTTAGTTCAGCTTCCGGCCAGGGACAAGTATGTGCTGTAATCATTTGCCTGCAATCCTAACACAGCCCATTGACATTTTTTACCTAACTCAGTTTATCAAAATGCTTTTCAAGCCTTTTCAAAATGTTTAAGAGATTAAGTAGTTGATATTGTTCTATGTATAACTTAATTTAATTGATCCCACCACATTTCCAATTTGATAATTATTAAAGTGGTAAGTACAGTAAGAACAGCATTTTATTCTATGAATGGTGTCTTAGTGAAGTCCAGATTGCAAATTTCTCTTACATACTGGAAGAACAATGTTAAATTCCAGTCAGTGAAGTTATATGCTCACCCATGGAAGAGCTCAGGATTGAATGCCCATGAACATCTTTCTGCATTAGTTTTCCAATGATGACTTATTGGATGTCAGGGGTGAAAAGGTTAATGGCAAACAAATGTGAAAATCACACAAATTAATATTCACGTAAGCTTTATTTTATATTTGTGTATGTGAATCTTCATTCTGTAAACATTTTGTCTTAGTTTCTCCCCTCAAACTAAGATGAATTGATACATATATATGAATGGGATAGGAGCTAAATGATTAAAATATTCTACTATATACTTCATTCTAGCTCTTTTGTCAGAAACTCTTCAATATGCTAAAGGATTAAACAGGCTCGAATGGAAGCAGTAAAAGGAGGTTACTAATTATGTGGGAAAAAAGTTCTGGCTCAAGAGCAGCAAAGGACTGAAGACTAGAAGAACAACTGAGAGTGAATATAATTTTCATATACACCTGCCCCGTTCCCTTCTCCCAAGAATCTCCTACTGCTCATGGTTAAAAGCTGGGTGCTGGCCCAGGCTGATCTTTGGACTAAAAGAGTATATTAATTGTAATATTCTTATAGTTTAGAGAGCATTCCACCCTCAATACATGCTTCTTTTTGCCATTGTTTAAATAGTCTTTGAAATTCCCATATAGGCTGGTGTCTAGAGAAAGTATGTTCAGCCAGATAAACTTTCAGGTGTTTTGATTTATTTCCCCATCTTCATAATAAGTTTGATCATTTTAATATGTGACAGGAAATGCAGCATGTAATTTTCCTGAGCTGTACTGCAAACAAGAGAGATTGATTTCTGGAAAAGTTACATTCCATACAAAACCCCCAAACAAAACAAGGGGAAAAAAATAAACAAAAAACCCCAAACAAACAAAAATAAGAAATGTTGTTGAAGGGAGGGGAAAAAAATGAAAATACTCATTAATCAAGAACGAAAATTAAATGACAAAGACAAAATGAAAGATGCAACAGTCTTAAATCTATTGTTAAAAGTCTCCAAATATCTGTAAAGTACTTATTCATCAGTGTAACTTCTCTTTCTCAGGTTTCCATTAATTTTCACTCATACTGTATTTGAAACATAAAAGCAACTGCAGGTTTTCTTATTTCTGATCTAGAGTATAACTTACATCACGATTTAATTGTACCATATTCCCATTTCCTTTCAAAATAACGTCATTAATATTCTCAATATGCTTTTGCTCACAGGATAAACTCGTACTTTGTCCAGGCCTTCTGCCAATGCAATTCAATGGGTCAGCTTCAGAAGAACATTGAGATCAAAATAAGCACGCTGAGATCTGTCCATGTTTGTATCTCTGCAGATGGCATCTGCATGGTAAGGATTTTTTTGTGAGCAAATGGATAGTTAGCCCTATTTAAACCTTGCTCTCATGGCAATGTTTCAAGACTAACTTGGTAATGCTTAGCTATGTCCTCAGAGAATAAGCTACCAAGTGAGAGCTGAATTCCATGTAAAAAGTCTGCTGAATTGGCTTGACATTTTTTCAAGAAGCATCCAGCTCTTGAAACCTTTTGTCTGTATTGGATGTTTTTAGATGCTCCATTTTAATTAGGTTGTGGGATAAACACTATGTGTGTAGATCTGACTTCTGTTTGGCAGTAGTTCAGATTAGATGCTTTCGATGCTCTCTGCATGTCTTAAAACTTAGTACAGATCTTCCATCCCTGTTAACAATTCACGTCCTGTATGGTACATACAGCAAACCACGATGAAGTAATTAAGACTTCCAGTAAATAAATATTTCTGCTCTCTCTGACAGCAGCCAAAATTAATGTCCAGAAAGACATGGACCTGANAGACACTGGAACAGGTTACCCAGAAGGAGGTATGTGCACCACCCCTGGAAACATTGAAGGCCAAGGGGGGTAGGGCACTGAGCACCCTGATTTAGTTGAAAATGGCTCTGCTTATTGCAGGGTGGTTGGACTAGATGACATTTAAAGNGTCCAGAGGAGGGCCAAAAAAATGATCAGAGGGATGGAATGCATGTCCTGTGAGGACAGGCAGTGAGAGTTTTGCTTGTTCAGCCTGGAGAAGAGAAGGCCTCAGGGAAACCTTATTGAGACATTTCAGTACTTGAGGAGGGCTTATAAGAAAGATGGGGACATCTTGTTTAGTAGGGCCTGCTTTCAGCAGGACAAGGGATAATGGTTTCAAACCATATTTATTTATTTATTTATTTATTTATTTATTTATTTATTTATTTATTTATTTATTTATGGAAGAAATATACAAAAGATTTTATTGTTATAATGAGGGTGTTAAGACACTGGAACAGGTTACCCAGAAGGAGGTATGTGCACCACCCCTGGAAACATTGAAGGCCAAGGGGGGTAGGGCGCTGAGCACCCTGATTTAGTTGAAAATGGCTCTGCTTATTGCAGGGTGGTTGGACTAGATGACATTTAAAGGTCCCTTCCAATCCAAACCATTTTATGATACTATGAATATAGAAACAAAAGTATTTATGGATATTTTCTAAAGCGTAAATTTTTGTGATTCAAAGTTACAAATATTGAAGATAACATCTTTGGGTTTAATAATCTTGAATTATTGTTCTTCTAAAAATGTATCTAAAAATGTTTCTGAAGCCATGTGATCTTTTGGTAATCAAGCATCATGTGGAAAAGAATTCCATTACTTAATGATCATCATGATGTGAAGCAGTGACTCCTCTTGCTTATTTTGAAACTACCACTGAGTTTAATTTGTTTGCTTTCTCAAGTAGGAACTTTGTACCCTGTTCACCCATTGAGTGCTACTATTCATGATTGTGTAGACTTCTATCACACCTGTTTTTCATGCTAAGGAGTTTATCTAGCTTTATCCCACTTTAGCTAGCTTTTCCTTCAGTGAAGGCTGTCTGGAATTATTCGTACCAGGTCAGTGAAATGCTAATTCCCAGATGGCAGCTTCTGGAGGAGACATTTTCAGGCAGTTCCAGTCCTTCTTGTGAATCATGTCTTTTCTTCCCTCTCCCTATACAATGACATTTTTATGTACTTGTCCTGGCCTACTTGTCCTTCTTCCCTCTCCCTATACAATGACATTTTTATGTACTTGTCCTGGCCTACTGTTTCTGCCCTGTATGCAGCCTCTCACACTCTTAAATTCTAAGCTTTGATGACCACGTAGACTGATTTTTTCTGTCTGTCTACAGTCAACAGATTATGACTCCCACTGGCAGTCTCAGATCTAATAAATATCTTAGATTTGTGTATCAAATGGCTGCTTTAAGGATCCTGAAACAGTTTCAATCTTTGTTTCTAGTTAAAAAAAACCAGTCAACTGGAAGGAGCAAGTCCAAAGGAACAATGTGATGATACTTGGAGTACACAATTCTTAATCCTTTCAGACATGTTTTCAATGTGCAGAACAAAAAACAGTCTCTTCCTCTATTTTTTTAGCACAGATCACTTGATTATTCTGTCATGGATTGACTTACAAAGTTGCCTCTATACTAGATTGCCTTGAAACTGGCCCTCTGTTTCATCCTGAAAGAAGACTCACCTCTCACTGTCTCAGACTTCTTTTAAAACTGTGTGGGTCTGTGAAACAGGAGGGAAAAAAGGAAACTAAGTACCTGCTGGGGAGTCCATCTGTCAGGTGGTGATGCTAAATTAACTTTCTGTGTAAAAGTAGAGCTCTTCTTCACCGGTGAACAGTAGTTCTTCTGGATTTTCAGATAAAATATCAAATTTATTTTCCTTACTGTGTAATGTTGGGACTCTTTTTTTTACATTGTTACCTTTTGTTTGGTTTAGATTTACTCATATTGTTTTACTATTTTCAAGGTGCCCCTGTGGTTTTCAAAAGCTGTGGGAAGACAGATGATGCTTCATAAGTCAGGCACCCACTTCTGGGAGTGCAATTCATAGCATGCTAAACTAGGCATCAGTGCTCTAGATACATCATGTGCAGGACAGGAAAGCTCTGACATGCAGCTTGCCTGAGTTGGCAAAGAGCAGCTGAGACTCTTTTCCAGCAGCACTTGGATATCACCCTAGAACAGAGGTTACACTGCTCTAGGACCAACATCCAGTCCAGCAGAGGCCTGGCCTCACTTCCAGCCCTGAAGTACCCACCACCTCCCTGGGAATGGGTTTCTGGCAATTCTTACTCTTGCTCTCATAGTTATTTGCTCTTTAAATCCAATTTAAAATTGGCGAAAGATTGTGAGAGTTGATATTGACAAAAAACTGCCTCAAATATTAAACATTTCAAGATCTTAAGGATGTGAATCTTACTTTTCTTGAATTTAATCCTAAACCTAGCTTTCTAAGATTCATTTACATACCACTGGTTGTCCAAAGGTTTTGCGGCATGGCTGCCCATCTGTTCTGATATTCGTGTGGAACATGAGTAGTAGGTAAACTTTGCTTACACTTTAGGTATTCACATAACTAAAAAACTACTTTCAGTGTCTGACTTGTGCATAATAGGGTATCTATTTCAAGATATTTCCTCTCCTTACTTTCATAGCAGTTGGTCTTTTTATTATCCAAATTGTTATTGTATGGAGGTATTAAAGTTTTGGTACATCTGGAGAAAAACAGAAAAAAATTACATCTGAGTTGTATTTATTCCCATTGACATAGCTGCTTTCTTTTTCTAGAGGGAAAAATTGAACGTCCAGAGATCTTGCTAGTCATAAAACTGCTGAAGCAAGGTCAGGCATTTCAATGTGGATATAAAATATTAATAAATGGGGGCCATTGTCCCACACTCAAAAATTTATGCACTACATCAATATGGGATCATTCTTTTCTTGGTTAAATTCACCTAGAAATTTCTGACTGTATTCATTGCCCAAGGATATATTTCTTTACAGTTAAATATCACTAGCTAAGTATTTTGATAGAAGAAATGCAGAATACCATTTATAACCTACACAATAATAAGTGAATAGAAAGTTGCCCCTTGGAAGAAATGTTACACAGTATATAAAAATACAATATTCGGTTTCAATTACTTATGCTGAACAGCATTGGAATAAGTCCCAGTTGGAATTCTAATGCCATTTCTGAGCATCTACATTCTCGCTTCTCTAAGAATGTAAAAGCAATGATGTATTGACAGTCAAGGCAATGCAAGATAAATACAGCATTAGAAAAACCTTGAGATGATCAAAGTAAATTTTGAAAGCACACACTTCTCTATATTTTGTACAGTTCCAGATATATTGTTGTAATAAATATCTTTCCCATGGCATCAGTAATTACAGGAGCATGCGATTAAAATTATCATTGTCCCCTGCCACCAGTTTTACTCTTTAAATAAAAATCCCTCTAAGGCCATTGTAACTTTGGATCAGCAACAACCCCCTCTTCAAGAACTCAAGGTTGTAAAAGAATGAAAGAAAAAACAAATTTCCTGAAAATATTTGTGTACAAATTGTATTTCTAGAAAATAAAGTTTCATTAAACATAGAATTTAAATACCTTTTGATGGGTGTTGTGATTCATACAAGTAAAATTACTTTGGAATATTTAGGGAAAAAAAGTCATACTGCAATATTTGATTTAGAGAGGCTGTAATGACAAAAGTTTGGCAACACTGCCTAAAGACATGCATGGAAAAAACTACAAATTGCAAAAACGGATTGTAATGATCATTGGCTGCTTTTAGAGGAAGTAGCAAGCAGGAAGATGTTTTCCCCTCTCCCTACAGGTAAAGGAACAGACCTACAGGGAAATACTATATAGATGCTAGAGTATTACAGTTCTAATACTGTATTTTTCAATGGAAGGAAACGTTGGAAAATTGTAGAATGTCAGAAACCTTCAGAGACACTAAAAATATTTAATGTTTACTGAGAGACTTTTAGAGATCAACGTACTTATCTCAACAAAAAGAGGACTGAGGGGTTATTTGATCATAGTTTCTAACTGTCTTCACAGGGTAATAGTACAGGATATTAAAAAACTGTTTAATCTAGAAGCAAACAATATTATGGGTACAAACAATGTAAGAATTCAGGCAGAAAATACTTATCAGACTTTTTTTTTTTTTTTGCATGTGGAGTGAATACCCAGTAAAGCAAAACATGAAGAAAAGAGTAGATTCCTCGTATCTCAATGCCATCAGAGCCAGATTGAATGCTTCTGTGCCAAATCCCAGGCATTTGGTCAAAGTTGTGGCCTTGAAATAAAAATTAACCTACATGACTGGTCCTAAGCACCTGTGTCCTTAAAACCAACTTTTCCCTCTAATTTGCTGTTCTACCTTGCCTTGTATAATACTGACAGTTTTCATTTATTTATTGAAATACTTCTGCTATTGGTCCTTTTTCATACTATGTTTAAGTCATGCGTGAGGACAATTTGTTTTAAAACATTTCAGTTGGGGGCTCTTGTCCCTGGAGATTGCAATGGAATTGCCACCAGGATAGTGTGGCAGAGTGGCCTAAGGTGCTGGATTTAAGGCTCCATCTTTGGGGACATGGGTTTGAATCTCATTGCTGCCAGGAATATTTTCTAGAATGAGGTAGGACTGAGTAAAGCCAAACACAAATACAGGTTTGGAGAAAAGTGGCAGGAGAGCAGCCCTACAGAAAGGGATCTGGTGGTGCTGGCTGACAGCAGGCTCAACAGGAGTCAGCAGTGTGCCCCCAGAAACCCCTGCGCTGGGGTGCATAAAACACAGCACAATTAATTGGCCAAAAGAGGTGATTACTGGGCAGTGCTGGCAGCTGCAGGAAATGAGGCTGAGCAGCAAACCCTTTGCTCTCTACAGACACCTGAGAAGGGCAAGTAGGTAACAGGGTGCTGATCTCTTCTCTCTGGTACCCAGCGATAGGACATGTGGGAATGGTTCAAAACTGAGCCAGATGAAGCATTTTTTTTCTTGAGAAAGTGGACAAACATGGGAACAGGCTTCCTAGAGAGGTGATTAATGGTCCCAAATCTGTCAGTGTTTGACAGGTACTTGGACAATGATCTTAATAACCTTCTTTACATTTTGGTCAACCCTGAACTGATTCAAGCAGTAGAACTAGTTAAGGAGGACATGGTACTGCTGGAGTGAGTCCAGAGGAGGCCATGGATATGATTAGAGGGCTGGAACACCTCTCCTATGATGACAGGCTGAGAGAGTTTGGATGGTTCCACCTGGAGAAGAGAAGGTTCTGGGGAGACCTTACAGCACCTCCCAGTACCTAAAGAGGTGCTGCAAGAAAGCTGGAGAGACTTTTTAAAAGGACATGTAGTGATAGGACAAGGGGAAAGGGCTTTAAACCGAAAGAGAGTACGTTTATATAAAATGTTAGAAATTCTTTAGTGTGAGGGTGGTGAGGCACTGGAACAGATTGCCCAAAGAAATTGTGGATGCCACATCTCTGGAAGTGTTCAAGACCAGGCTGGATGAGGCTTTGAGTAAACTGGTCTACTGCCAGGTGTCCCTGCCCGTGGCAGGGTGGTTGGAACTAGATGATCTTTAAAGTCCCTTCCAACCCAAACCATTCTATGATTCTGTGATTCTATGACTGTTGCAGGACTCTCCCAACTGAAATAGTTTGCTCCACTCTATTTTGTTGTGTGACCTTCATGACTCAATGCTCAGCTCACTGAAGCAATCTGCCTCCCCAACAGGAACAGACATGGAAAGCCCCATGAAACACTCATCCAAGATGATTTCACACAGCTCAGTCTCCTAGGAAAACATGCGTAAGCAGCTTCTCCAGTCCATGCAGTAGTTCTTCATCGACATCATGCATGAATTTTGAAGCAGAGCCATCACCACAGGGTTACTGTAAACTTCCAGATATAGTTGTCACAAGAAACTTTGTTCTCATATTTGATTCCAAGTCCATAAGTCTAAGAAAACAGATCTTCTTGCAGAACCACTCTATATCTCAAATATTGAGCTGTCTGTCTTTGCAGAAATGGCTTGAATTCTTCCTGTGTGAAATAATGCCCTCACACAGGCTTAAATACCTACTTTTACAGGAACTTGATCTCAAAGTATGGCTGAGTGGAGCACTTGGTGCTTAAAATGGCAGCAAACTTGTGTTAGTGAACTTCACAGATAGATCCATCCTAAGCAATTCCTTTTATCCTTAACTCTTTCACACTCCCTTCCTTGACATCTCCTTACCTAACTGCCTACAGACACTCTATCTTAAAATTCAAATGATCATGTTACTGGAGACACCTTTAATTCTCTGACACCTCTACTTCTCTGACACCTCTAAATATTTTTCTTTACTGTTTGCCACAGACCCTGGAGCACCATCCCATTCCTGCCTTCCCTCCTCTCCTCTCCCCCATCCCAGACGGTATCTATTTTTTCTTATCTTCTATCCTCTTGTCTTTTTCCACCTCCATATATGAATCAAGAGACATACACACTATTTTTGTTTGGCTGTGGAAAGTTTGTATTTTCAGTTCCTTACAAAGTTTATGAAAATATAGCATTTTTTTGCATTAATTAAGGGCCATAAAATATCCCAAATTATGCCTTAAAGAAAAAGGCAGCAAACACTTTTAAAAGTACTGGCTTGTGGTCACTGATGGAAACCCATCCTTTTAGCCCAAATGAAAGGGGCATAGACCATGTGTCTGGAATCACAGTTCTGTGTTCTGTTAGTTAGTTTGTGCTACTGTTATTAAATAAACAAATCAAGTCCTTCAGAAAGGATGAAGGCATGGTTGGTTGTTTGGGGCTTTTTAGTTATGATATCTGCTCATGGTGGTATCTCCCTATGGCCCCAGACTTGCCAGCAGTTACAAAGAAAAAGGAAGAGAGACTGTCTGCTTCTAAATGTCATACCTTCACTGTGTGAAGAACTCATGATAACATCGAGGGTATTTAAGTTTGAATCATAGGTTCCTATTATATGGCAGAGAGTAATAACTTTTGACAGTACCACAGTGCAGAAGAGTCAGCACCTAAATCATGTAAGACTTTTCTCCTAACAGTAGTATTCTGGTGATTTCACATAGTTATTTTTAAAGAAAAAATAGGACAATGTACTGGATTTCTTTTCTATGTTCCTAGAAAACCTTCTGTTAAGCAGCTTGCCAGTGTCTTTGTTATCTAGCCTGAGACATGGGTGGCTTATTATATTAATTAAGGCAGCATTATGATTAATAGCTCTTTGTGTCAGTCAAAGGTAGATAACACAGCCAAACAGCTGCAGATGTCCAGCAACCCTCCACACTAGTCTGGTGAGCACATCTAACTCCTGATTTTCCTCAGATGCTCCTCTTGTTCCTTCCCGAGTCTCACGTAATCATCTCATTCCTCAGACACAAGCACTTCTGGTGTATTTCCTACTCTTCTAATTTGTCCCAGTCTCAGATGCCAGTTTGTAGATGTGTACCTTCACCTTCCAGCTGTAACCTTCAACTGTGTATGTAGTTTCCACACATGTTTAATCTTCTGGATGAAAGAGACTGTTGTTGTGCTTACCTGGCCATATTATCATTTCAGTCTTTATTATAGGTGCATTAACCCATGATAAGCACTTTGGAGTCAGTGGGTCACAGGCACAACAGGACAAAAGCCATCTCCTATCACCCAGTGACCATGTAGGACAGTGTTTCCTATCCATCTTTTTTAATTTCTCATGTCTAAACGAAACAGAACCCTTCTGCTCTCTGATGCCTCTATTTTGCAAATCATAGGTTGTATCATCCAAACAGTCTTTCAGTCATTTCATTAGGTCGGATTTTCTTGCTCTAAAATAATAAGTCAAGCATTTCTCTTCTTGCACAAGGAGATCACTCAATACCTGTTTTGGGATGCTATGTGTTGAAGACAGAACACTCTGTTTAGCAGTGGCAGAATGGAGTGATATGTCAGGAGGAGACTAAAATTTTGGAAAGTGAATGGGTGTTATATATCAAATCAAAAACAAAACCAAAAACAAACAAATAAACAAACGTCAACCAACTGGACAAAAAAGAAGAAGAAACCTTCAGCTATTTTGTGCAATTGGACAAAAGAAACCATGAAGATTTTATGCAGAAATTGTTCTGTATGCTGAGTCACACTAGACCAGCACATCTACTCATCTCAAGATTTGTTTTTCTAGTGATTTCCATAAGAAGTATTTATTATTGGCATTAATGATAAGACATTAAAAACAGGGACATGGCAGAGTGTTGTCTTTATTTTCTGCAAACTTTGTTTCTTTCATGGCTGTTGCAAAGCTGAGGTATCACAAAACAATTATTTTAATTGAGCAGTTAAACCTGTTTTTCTTGCACAGTACTGTATAACAAATTCTCAAAGATCTCCACAGTTCTGTGTGGGTTTTCATGTCAGCTACGTCTTTAATATGTTCTTTAAATGGCTTGATGAATATATGTGTCCTATGCGTTTGAATGCTTTTTCATGGCATCTTTTCAGAATGAATTGAGTATATCATCCTTGTGTCCTTCTCATCATTTTCCTCTTTGTCTCTATTCCTCTGGGGCTGCTACAACCATTATCACCTCATCATGTTGTTGTTCAAAATATCTGCAAATGTTTCTTTCCTCTTTTATTAAAACATCCCCTATTTCAGTTTTTTGCAAGAGGTAAATGTATAGTCTTACAGCTACCGTGTAGGGTTTGAAACCGCTCAATTCAGCTGATTGATTCTGTAATCTGCTTGCCAGGACCTGTCCTTGTTCTCAGTGAAAATGTTTTTATCAACTTGTTGGTTCTGTATATCAACTATTGTGTAGATAGGATGATGCTATCTCAAGATAAACCTGATATTCTCTCGTGGATACTTGTTAATACAGATTTTCTTATCTGCCATTTTCTCCTCCTAATTTAAATGAAACTGTTAACCCATGTGTTTGACTTAGTGATGGTTTTTATGACACTTTTTTTTTGCAAATTCTAATTGAAGTTCCTTCACTATTTTCTAGTTAGGCTGTTTTCAGCAGAAGCTCTAAACATGAACTTGCTATTCTTGGTATTTCTGAAGCTGGCACTTATTTTCCCCCTTCAGCTTTTCTACATGTCTTATCTGCTCTTTTCCTAGGTGTAGATAAGAAAAGGATCTGATTTTGATCAAATCCAATACTTTTCTCGGACTACAGCAGTTCCTAAGTATTAGGATTTCATTCTAAGTGGAATATTTTCGACTGGTTTTTAACAAAATGAGTTAATACTTTCAGGATTTTCTTGCCCACTGTGTGCAATAAGCAAGATACTTGTAGGTCCTCTCCACATCTATCTTTCCCCAAGGCATTCAAATGGATTTGGAAATCTTTTTTCTTTTATTTCCAATGCTCAGCATTTCTCTGAGATAAAGATAAGAATATTTTCTAGGTACTCTCCATTTATCTCTTCACTTTCACATACTGACAGGTTTTCAAATAAAACAACAAATCTTTGCTTTGTGTGGGCTATGGTTGCTTTTGACAACATGTTGTGCTGTCCTCTTTATATATCAGGAAGCCAGATTGTGACCAAGGATATAACATTTAAAGTAGAGCTCACTCTACTAAACTCAAAGCACAATAGCTTCATCAGACACACTTAGTCCAAGACCCCTTTGGTAATTAGATATAATTAATTTTAAACAGAATTGGAAGAGGTGTGACTTTTGTAATTCTGAGTTGTCCTTTAAATTCAAACCTAGGAGGCCTATGTCTAAAATTGCCTCTGGTGAGTATGAAGTTGTGACTTTTTCTGTGGAATATAATCCTGCTCACTATCAGGATAATATTTTAAAGATCTCTGTGTATGTCTTTAATAACAAACTCTAGAGTATCTGAGGCTTTGTGACTTTGGTAAGTACAGCCAGTTGTTAAAGAACATATTTTGTCAATGGGAAGCTATTTTATAAACATCTACGAACATACTATGTAGGTTCAGTTATTTTTGCTCATATTTATGTAGGTTTAAAATAATCTTAAAGGAAAACCAAGAGGCAAATGAAAGTTAAGACACCATCTCTGAGATCCAAAAAATGAAACAGCCTGTGAATCTGCTTTTAAGGATGATATTTAGGATATCTTATGTTCCATTTATTTTTCTCTTTTGCTCCAGTCACAAAAAAAAGAGTGGTGTCAAGAGAAAATCATTTAACAAAAGCAATACCTTTATTGTTGCCTTGATATTGATCTGTATCATCTGAAACTTCTTTCTGACACTAGAAGTTCACCATCTGACAACTGTGTTTTACTTCCCAAAACTTTCAAAGAGCAGAGGGAAGGAAATACAGCAAAAGTATTTACAGAATTATCATACCTAAAGCAGAAAAATCTCTCACAGATTTTTTCTAAAATAGTTTACATTGTGTCATGTTACTATGTTAAGGTACAATATAGAGATTGTTCTTAGTGGAAGCAGCTCATCAGGTTTCCATGAAGGCTGTATATAACAAAAATCCAGGAACATAGTTTTGAAAACCACACACATATAGAGAGAGCATTTCTTTTTTGCATCGAATCATGGTTCAGAAATAAAATCTCAAATATAGCCAAGAACCCAGCTCCTAACATTTCTTCATGCTTACTGAAATGGTCCATGAATAAAAAGTCTATCTTCTGAAATGATTCATATATTGTCAGAGACCTTTGCTTTCTACCTGCTAGTGTATATAGAGTTATCTTCTGATAGCATCCCAGTTACCTAAATGCAATTTGTGCACATGCATACATTACAGAAAATTAAATACCATATGGTGCTGAGCCAGTCACAATTTGTACTGTTTGAAAATAGCACACTTTTGAAGTCTGATGACAAATTTTATGGGTTTTCTCTCACTAATTTATGGAAAAATAGCTCTTAACCATTTATCCACAGAAGCATTGCCTAAGCTGTGGCTGTAAAATTTCACTGCAAGAAATATTTCTAAGCAAATCACTGTCTATAAAACATAGAAGACCTATGAAAAAAGATTTTTCTTCTCAAAGTACCTACAAGTGTTTTTCAATTTCTTGCCTTCTCTAGGTGATGATGTGCTTTTTACTCATCACAAAGTAAAACATCCCAAGCAAAGGAGGTAAACCTAGTTGTTTCTGCTACCCCTCAGGCAGAGTCATGTTACTGTGAGCAAGAGAGATTCACAGTGAGAGTGAGTATTTTCTGGCACAGTTTGAGGATGTGTTTGTGCCTTCTGTTGGTCAGCCGATGTATCTGGGTGGTGTTGGCCAGAAGTTTTCTTTAAATTGTTGATAAAATATCAGGATATAGTGAAACAGAAATGTTATGAATTTCTGGGTTAAGAAGAAAAGTGCCCTTGGTCATTTGTGTAAACTTTCAGAGTAAGCTCTAATGCTTATCTTGAACAATGACACTTTGTTTGCCGTGTGTGAAAGCTGTAAACTACTGAAGCAGCAAGTAGAGTATTTAATCTTTGTATTTTTGTAGCAAATCCATGCCCTATCTGAGACTTGAGGCTCCTCAAATGAGATCCTGGGACACGTGATAAGAAAATCTGGAGAGATATTCTGTATCTCCTGAGAGAGGCACAAAGCTCTCACAGCCTAGTGGCAATTTTGCCTGATCTGAGTCAGCTGTTGCAGGTCCTTGCATAGGTAAGGGAGGAAGAAAGCAAGTGTTATGATCCTTAATTAATACACTGGGAAAGGACTTCACTGATTAATTGTTGCCTTTTTAGTGAGCTTACAGGGACACTGTCAAGCGTGGTGACTGAATCTCAAGTTTCTGAGCCACATTTTGTTACTAGCAGGACCATCCATCTGCTTCAGAGGGTAGGGAAAATGGATTTGGGTACCCTTTTAAAGATGGTTGGGGTTTTTTTTCCCTCTCCTTGTCTCTACAGTTGATTGGAACTTCCCTCTCAGTCTTACATCACTGTTCATCAATGATAGTCTGTACTTTGAGTTTTAAATGCTGCTTTTGGTTTCCCTTATCCTTATATGAGAAGAATATGGACTATTGAAAAGCCAGTTCTAAAAAACAAGTTGTAAATGTTTTGATATTTCTCAGCTCTAGAAGTGTATATATATACAAGTCTGTCTAATTAGAAACTTTCCTTTTGCTCTTTCATGGAATCTGCTTGGCTTTGCCTCATTTTCATGGAAAGAAAAAGAGATAATTTGGTACTGGCAAAAATACTGCATTTTGGATTCTAAATAAGAAGTACTCCATACTTCCCTTTTCGACCATTCTAATTAAAATCATTGTATAAATTAACAAAAAATAAGAAGCGTGGTCAACAAATATGAGGACATCTACTGTAAGCAAAACATCTATTTATTTTACTGAAAATTTTTATTTAAGTAAACACATTTTGCTTACAATATTTTTGTTCATCAGTTTGATGGAACAACCCACACAGACCAATATTTAATAGAAACTCAGGGAGGCTCCATTAAATCAAATCCATGTTTTCTAAGTAAAAATAAATTATTGAAATACATTCCTTGAACCTACTTAGTTGTACAGCATACCTTGTGCCAGTATTGCTTTAACATGTCTGCTCCACTCTGGTGAAACCCCAGCTGAAGGTTCTGTTCAGCTCTGGAGCCCTCAACACAAGAAAGACAGGGACCTGTAGGAGCAGGCCTGGAAGAGGGCCCAGGAAATGGTCGGAGGGCTGGAGCACCTTTCCTATGAGAACAGACTGAGAGGGTCAGGGCTGTTCAACCTGGAGAAGAGAAGACTCCAGGAAGACCTGATTGCAGCCTTTCAGTACTTAAACAGGGCTTGTAAGGAAGATGGGGACAGACGTTTTAGTAGGGCCTGTAGCAACAGGACAAGGGGTGATGGTTTTAAACTAAAAAAGGGTAGATTCAGGCTCGATATATGAAATATAATGATATAAGTTTACAAGTATTTTATAATTAATTCTTAATTTTGAAAGAAGTGCTGACAGAAGTCTTTCATACATGTTTACGATATTCTATAGCTTAACAAAGATCTTGAGTTTACTATTTAGCTCACAAGTGAGATTCTTCAGCCTTTCTGGTCAGGAATGAGATCTTTTTCCATTTAACTCATCTGAGGAGCTGACTACAAAGTCTGACCATATGTTAGTTCTCCCCTGACCTGCGTAAAGGGTAAACAAACCAAGGAGAGAATGAGGATGCAAGTTCATAAACCCTAAACTGGGTATAAATTGCAGGAAGACTGGGGACCAAGCCTTCTTTATTCTCCTTTGTTTTCCTCTTTGTTAGTGAGTTGTTTTTTTTTTTAATTAATCATCACATCATTATCATAGACTTTCTTTCTTTACTGCTTTGGTTTCTAAATGTTGGGCTGGGAGTTGTACCTGGTAGAAAGTCTTTCTTTTCTTCCTCACTGGACATTGCCCAAAGAGGTGGGAGATAGGGAATGGCAAACAAGGAATTGAGCCCTCAGTAGCTTCCTGAGGTTGCTACTCTGAGAGCTATTACAAAAATCAGCTTGACTGTTAATAGGAGGCTTACTTGGGTGATCCAGTGCATCAAGCTAAATGTAAAAGAATCAGGATCCCATGAGACAGTCACAGCTCTGATTTCTGACTGCCAGTGACTTCTCATATGGCACAGATCTGGAAAGAGCAATACAGGAAGTTCTCTCTAGAGATTCTTCAAAGACAAATTTCCCAAATCTTTTTTCCCTACCCAAAGCAGAGAGACTAGCAATCAACAAATGGCATTAATACAAGAAGAGAAATTATTTATGGTTGTCTATCACATAAACAAAATAATAAACCAATGTGCATTTGATCTGAACCAGTAAATCTGCTGATCTTGGCCCATAATTCTGTCATTTTCATGACATCTACAGACTCTTATCTCTGAATTTTGTCCCACTATAGTTGTGCTGGGTGTGTGTGCCATGATATGGTATACCATAAACACAATATCTCATGTTTTATTTAATCTTCCAGACATTTGTTTGCCAAGCACTGGCATTATTTTCTGGCAGTGGCAATAAATACTATATGGCCATTTTTTCTGTTTATATGTCTATTTATATAAATTTTAAAAAATAAAAACCCAACAACCTAGGGCTAGAACTTTATTCTCTGTTTGATGCATATAGTAATAAGCTAGTACTTATATATTGTTAGTACCTATAATACATAAATTTCTCTTTCTGAGTTTTGAACAGCCTCCTGTTATTGCATTTTGCAATTTTCCTGAGTCTTGTATACTATAATATCTGGTATAAAAAATGTTGTCTATGCACCATGCAAAAATATTGGGTATTGGCTGTCACTCCAAGAATTTCTCCCGCTCTAGGAGTGGAAAACTATTTATTTGTAGAGACAAGTATATATTTTTTTGGTGAGTCGATCAATAAGCAAAGATATCCATGTTTTTTCTTTACAGTGACCAACAAGATTACATGTAGTTATTTCTTTTAGTCATTCTATAACTTCCTACTAACAACAAGCTTATCCAATTTCTCTTTCATTTTAGACTGAGAAGAACTTATTAATGGAGATAAGCTTTAAGGCAGTTGGTCTCTTTCATCTCTACTTTTTGCATTCCTGTTACTCTCGAAGTCCTGGTAATGGGCAAGGAAGAATTCACTGTATCTGTGGAGCTAAGGATTTATTGTTAATCCAATTAATGTTTTAACTGTCTAATAGTCCAAATTCTCTAACACAGAGAAGTCTTACCAGTGTAAATTGTTACAATAAAAAAAATTCCCACTCCAACACCCCAAAATTTCCTAGTACTTGCCTTCTCCCCTGGTCCTGTACTCGTCCCTTCAGTGCCCTTCTAGGTCTTAAGGCTGAGACTTCCGGTTTTCTCAAGAGAAATTGCAGGTAGTGGTGTGTTTTTAATGAGCTTTCATTGTCTGGAGATCTTTGCCAGGAGAAGGGTGACATTAATGGTGGAGGTATCTTCCTCTTTAGTCCCAGGGCCTGCTTGTAGGTGTTGTCATACGTTTGCTTGCCCCAGGCTGCTGCCTTCTGGCTGCTCCCAGGTGAGGGTGAGTATGGCCCTGCAGCCTGCCCAGGCTCAGCTCCCAGAGGCTCTTCTTTGCTGGGCAGACACCCCCTGCGTTTGTCAGATCCTGCTCACAGACCCTGGCACAGATCTGGCTCAGGCAGGGGAGGCCACAGCTACGTGGCCCCGAGGCAGGAGCTGAAACCAGCCCAGCTCAGCTCTGGGCAGGGTGAGTCCAGGCCAGCACAGACCCTGGGTCACTTTGCTCAGAATGACAAAAGCTTTACTCGTGTAGCAACAAAGAGCTTCAACCCCAGGGACTCTTTTTAGATGTTTTTTCCTCTGTTGTGTTCTTTTCTGCTGTTACATATCTTCATTCTCTTGAAGGGATCAAGGGCTTGACAAAACTGGATAATGTTGTGTGTAATAGGATGAGGAAATATTTTATTCAATTTTCAAGTCAATACATCTTGTTAGTCTACATATCAATTTCCTGCAAAGGAGAAAACATTACTGGAGTGAGCTATTAGCTTTGCCTCTTTATGTTGTATTGTTGGTAACTCCTTGAATGCTAGTAGAAATGTTTTAATAAGTTCTGTCTGGATTCTTCTTCAAATCAATTCGTGTCCTAATTTTTTTTTTTTCTGTTGACATTTCATTTAGTTATGTGACAACAATGTTGACATTTCATTTAGTTGTATTGCAGCTCTCTGCCCTGATGCTGTGAAGAGTTGCTCTATAAGTGCTTGTGGACCTGATTTGTCTCTGCTGTGATCTCTACCAGCTTTGACAAACCCTTGCAAGGTGAAGTAGCCCAGTCTGGTTTTTTCGTGTCTTCTGCCAAATTGTTTTGGCCTATGTATTTTGCCACAGTGTCTATGGCTTAATTTGTACTTGGCTGAGTTCATGATTTGACACTTCAGTTTTTGAGTAGTACCCTGACTTTTTGGTCTCAAAATAAAACTATAGGTTAGTATTTCATTGCATTTATTCGACAAATTCCTACATATAAACATTTTCTTAATGCAATAAACTTGAATGACTGTCCCTTTTTTTCTTTCTGGTCACTGATGGTTTTTTGCCTTAACCATTCTGTACATTCTGGTTAAAACAAGCAAACAGAGCTTACCTAGCCTTATTGGTATAACTGTATCTACAGATGCTTAGTCCCAAATAATACCTGTAATTACTTTTGTCCACCTTCCTTTGGCTTGTGTATTTAATTCCAGAGTGAACAATGTCCTTGTCCCTGAGGCCCTGTCTCTGCTGGTAAAATGAGAACTATAAGTTGAACTGCAGAGTTACTCCTGGGAGTGAAAGGCACACCCAGTTCTTCAGTCTCAATGGTTTTATACTAGTATAACTCCGTTCACCACACACAGCTGTAGTTGCAGTAGCAAGCTGAAAAGCTCTGCAGTGCATAGCAAACAAAAGTCCTGCTGTCAGGAGGGGGAGTGGAAGATGACAAGCAGGATATGGGAAGAAGCTACAGCCAAGCTGAAAGCAGGGTATTCTTTTACGATATAAAATAGTTACCAAAATGCCAGTTAAAAAATGTGCCACAATCATCAAACTAAGAAATCAGCCACACATTCAGCATATGTGTCAGTGACTGTGAACATTGTTGGCAGAGTGCATTGACAGAAGTCAAAGCTTTCCATTGAAGTGAGGAGATAGAGAAAACAAAGTGATTTCTAATCTCCATACAGCTTTTACGATTTGAATGAACTTGATTTTTTTTCCCCTCTGCTAAGCTTTTTATTTTCTCAATAAGAATGTGAGGTTGCTTACTCAACCTTTGTTTCAAATAGTCTGGTGCCTGGGTCTCCTGTGGCACATTGCCACAGAGGTGTACTTGCAGCAGATTAAGCCACACAGATCTGAATTTCATGATCTTTTACTGTTTGTCATCTCTAACACTCTTCATTCAGAACCTATAATGCTCCCCATGCATTCATTCCCTGGTCCAAACATTGTCCCCTTGGTAGCACTGATGCAGGCAGCAGACTGAGTTGTCAGCACGGTTTGCTTCCCCGTTAAGAAATACAGTTCCCTATTGCTGCTTAAGGTCAGCATACTCCTTATGAAAGATTTTACAAAAGGAACAAATGTCACCTGACAGAGAATATGAAGGCAGGTCATTTGCTGGAGAACACATTTTTAGAAGCTTGGGTATGAAAGTCTTAACCTTGTATCATAAATTACAATGCAGAATGTCCCCTGTGTTTAAAAATTACATCTTTTTATTTGAGGTCAATATTTCTACAAGGTTTTATAGTGAAACAAGTCTTTGAAGCACAACTTTATTTTCAATTTAAATTTAAATAATAATGGCATTCATTGCTTAGCCTGATATTGGTAAATACTTAAGGACTGCAGATTTTGAGCAGTAAAAGTAGTAGATATTTTAAAATTCCTGAAAAGTAATAGTGTGCATTGCACTTGAAGCTCTAAAAATCACAGAAAGTAGCAATTACAATAATGCCTATGGAAAGGCAATCTTTTCAACCTTAAACAAAAAAAGAATCACTTCACTGTCATTATGAAGCTATTCACTGGAGTCATAGAGACTGAGGTGTTACAAAAAGGAATGATAGAAATTCTGTTAGTAGTAGTCATAGTAGGTTTATGTCTGAAATCAGTTCTGAAAATGAAGGTTAAGAAGTGATAAAAGTAGATTTATTTAAAAAGCAATAATTTATTGAAGCTCTACTGCCTTGTGGGAAAGAATATATTTTCTACTTATGAAAATGAAAGTTGTAGATACTGTTACAGTTAGAGAAAAGTTGAGACAGTATAATTTTAGAGATCTGCCATTTTTCAGCCCTGATTACTTTTTGACATGTTATTCTGTGAACAAACTGTTTTAAATAACTCCTGCGGTTCTTAATGGGTTTGAGTATAGAAGCCTAAGGGTGCTGGATTTGAGATGAATGAATACCAAATATTATAAGAGTACATTTAGTAAAATAACTTAGGAAACTGCAGAAGGCACAGAATGAGTTTCTTCCTTAGGAACACTCTTCCATTCTTCCCTGACGCTATTTTTAGTCTTGTCATGAGCAGTCTAAAAGAAGGGACAAATTTTGCTTCTTTGCACACAACACTAGTCTGAAATCATGACAACTCTCAGCTATAGCAGAAACTCTTAGAAAATTAATCAAGCTCGGTGATGAATTAGCAAAGCATTAGACCATCTAACCTGTAGGCACACAAAACTCAGGACAAACAGATGTTTTGACATTTCTAGCTGGGAATCCTGCCCTCCACAAACATATTTCATGCTCAGACATGGTCTCTTGGCTGCTTGCAGTCGTCCCCATCTGTCAGGATGGCACTGTGCCCACACACAAGGTGGTATGTCAGCTTTGGTAGGGCATAGGTGCCAAGTAAATTCTGCTGTTTGCAAAGCTTTGCATGTGCTGGTTCTTCAGTAGGAAGCCTCTGCTCTGACACAGCAAGGGTCCCTCTCAACATGACTCCCTACACTTGATTACACCTGTTGACACTGCTGTATCTAAGGAAGAATATTAAATAGTACACGTGGGAAAGATCGGTATGCAGGAATGGATTTAGGAATCTGTATTGCACATACACCTCCAGGTTCATAATTCTAGACTGGGGAGAAAAATATGGGCATAATTTATGTCATCATCACTAACACCTTCAATTCATTCTTCCCCTTCACCTCACTCCAAAAAGAAAGAATTCTAGTTATCAGCATGAACTCAGTCAAAAAATAAAGTAAAACACAGTGGAAAATGGTTGTTGAAGCAAGGAAAGAGAAACCTGACTCTTCTGTCTTATCAATTTTGTGGTGAAACTGTAGTTACCACAGTGGAATAATCCTTGCTTTATCCCAGTGCATGAACTATGAGAATAGAGAAAAGCCATCCTGGGTATTGCGTTTGAGAACTCTGTGAGCAGCCTGTGTATTGGAGAAAGCATGGAGTTTCCTTAGCAATAAAGGACATAATCACCTAAAAGATGAGAAAATTCTTAGACTGCAAAGACTTTACTGTACCTCCTTCCTGTAACAGTTCACATAGCTGGTCTAGGAAAGAAGGCTGCACTGCCTTGGGGAAACTGAGATGTTCTGGGTACAATTTACTCTTGAAATTATTTTCTTTGATGAAAAATTGAATAAGCTGAATGTACTGAACTGTCCCTTCAAAGGACGACTCTCTTTCAAAAAACACTTCCTCTCATTTGTACATAAGTGGTTATTTGTAACAGTCAGCAACAGAAGTCTTCATCACTCCTTTTATATCTTGTATGTTTTAAATTCACAGGGATGTTTCCTGTAACAACAAGACTTTTAGCAACTTTACCAGCTACTCAAAATTCCTACTTGTCTTCTTTTCCTCTCTTGTTGCCATATAACTACTGTTTTATGTGTGACTCATCACTCTACATTTTACTCTTCAATTTCTGCGCGTTATATTAAAAACCTCACATGACTTGAGTTTTCAGGTGTATTTACTCTTCTTTTTCTAATACAAAAATCTATTTTCCAAATACCTCTTATATTTTAAAAACCTCTGATGTCCTGATTAGTCATAAATGTCATTAAAGAGGCTTTTAAAAGCTAGAAACAAGCACAAATAGCTTGAAAGCTCCCAGAAACACACCTTTCTATTCTTATCTATTTTTATTTTGTCTACCCTCTTACTGTATTGAGACATGTAAGTTGAATAACTCAGATTTAATCCAGAAGAATGAAACATAAAAGGATTTCATATTGTAGTTTTTCCCTCCCTTGACATTAGGAGTATCCCTTATTCTGCTTTTCTCAAATGTATCTATCTAATTGGTGTATCTTATTTTCCCCCTCTATTTGCATAATTCAGATTATACTTATTTTTAGGCTTTATTTGTCCTGTATCAGAAGTATTCCAAGCACTCATATTTTCCTAAATTTCTCAGTCCTTTAGTACAAAGCAGTGTTTGCCCATTTCTTTTTTCATTTTTTTCCTGTCTACTAAGTTATTCTCCAACCCTCCAGCACTATATCATATTATTCTAACTACATAGTGTATCATTCTACCTCACCTGCCCCACCACTCTATTCTCAGCGTCTTTGACAAATTATCACCATTATTTCCCTTCTAACTCTTCTTGTGCCATTCATCACCCATGACATTAAATAACTGCTCTTCTATCAAAATAATATACCTACATCATCTAACCAAGTGAATATTCAACCATTTTCTATTAGAAATGGCCTGAGACTGACATATCTGTCCCACCTGGCTATTCACAGATAAATGGATGAACTGAACTGTGCCAAAAAAAAAAAAAAAAAAAAGGTGTGAAGGTTTTGGGTTCCAGTTAAATATTCCTAAAATGTTTTAGTTTTCCAGGAAATTATTTCAATCCTTAGGTGCTTTAAACTAAAAAACTTTATCATGGAAAATGTTATCACTGACAAAAAGTATTAAGGATCTTTTAATTCACTGTTTTGCAATGTGAAAGGATTAACTTTCACTCTTTTCTTTGTATGTATGTATTGCAATAGTTTAATATTAGAAATGTTTGATCTATTGCAATATCATCAGTTTACAAAACTGATTTGAGGCAAATCCATGTCGTATGTAAAAGAGAACTAGCTAAAATGGAGTATTTCACTACCATTCATGTTTATAATTCACATTACATTTCAACTGCAATGGGAAAAAAACCTCTCCGNTTAATACAACCTGAAACTAATATTATAAATTAAAATATCTGGCTATTGCATTGAAACGCTGACGTTAGATATTTAATACTTTTAATGAGATAATAAGTTGAGCTGTGAGTACTCAAGTAAGAAATAGCTTTCTATACTAAGAAAAAGTATTTCAGGCTAAGATTTCTAAAAGTGATGTTGTACCAAGTGTAGAGACCGGGTGTAAAAGGCTTTGTGGCTCTCAGCAGTGAGGATCATAAAAATTAAGCACCCTTTATATTCCCCGTTACCGACATGGCATTTACCAGGCTTGCAGAAAGGGGGAAAATAGTGGTAGAACCAGTTCAAACCTCACTCGTCCCAGGTTATCAGACCCAATCCTTAGCCATTAGTATAAAACTATGAATCTTGACTTCTGTTGGCTGAGGAGCACAGCTTTGACAGAAATTTTCCTTCTCGAGGTTAATGTACGGTGACGGGATCTGAACATTCTTGAGAATTCAGCTCCATTCAGGCTGAGTTGAGTGTACTTCTTTTATGTTATTAAATAGTAGAGAAGCTTTCTCAATTTGTGAGAGAAATCTCTCTCCAGAAAAATGTTATAGATGTGGAATCTAATTCCTATATCTTTTTCTGCGTCCCTGATTATGGGCTTATGCTATCAGCATGGTGCTTTTATGGGCTTGTCAAGGAACAGTTGTCTGCCCAAAGCCATTTAAGGCAGAAAATTATATATATTGTTTTCATCATATTTACAGTATTTGTCTTATTTAGGCTTTTCATTTCAGCACAGCGTGTCATTGAAATGAGGTATCGTAACATTGGCTTTAGGTTAGCTAAAGTTCTTTGCTGATTGTAGCTTTAACATCTCCTCTTTTAAAAGGAAATATTTAACCTGTGCTGAGGCTAATGACTATTGCCAAGCATCAAGAATACCTTTCCTTCTTTCTATTCTGATTTCAGTCAGACCATTTTTTAAATTTTACAGCATTTTAATGAAACTTATGAAATTCAAATACAACCTTTAGCACTCCTTTTGTGTGTTATTTTCCATGTACTGTCTCATAAACAGTCATTCATTATTAATGAGTTTATTCACCTGAATTAAAAAAAAGGACAAAATCTCTCAGTTGTTCACAATATAAAAAGAACACATCCCAGCATTTCCCAGCATTCTTCCATTTTCCTTTTCTTTTTTTTTTTTTTTCCTTTGGCAATAAAGGAGTAGTCCCCTAGAAAAGAAAATCTCAACAACGTTTTTTTAGGCATTGCTGTTGAAGGCAATCATGATACCACACTGGGTTTTCATGTTCCTCTGTACATGGTGACATGGAGCTCTGCAGCTATTATCAAAGCACATGTCCTCTCCTTTACCACTGTTTATAGGGACATGCCAATCTCTACAAGCAGTATGGGTTATCTATGATTACACTAACTTTTCTTCTACGAGATGTAAATGGAATGGCATTACCCAAAAAAGCAGAGCTGATTGCCTCTTGCTGTTTGCCATGATTGATCTCTAGAAGCAAAAGATGAGTTTTCTTTCCCATCTTCATGTATGTGAAATGAGATTCCAATTAGTGATGCATCACCGGGTGCATGATGAGGAAGCTGTTTCCAGATGCACGTTGCTGTGTGTGAGAGAGGAGGGAAAGGCAGAGGTGGAGTTCCAGGTCATATCCAGCTAACCTGCTGCGGTATCTGGCAAAAGAGAGCCTGCAGCCCCTTGTTTTTCTTCACGTCCAGGTGGACCCCACCAACCTAAACGGGCAATGCATCAGTCACCTGTGCTACCTAACCAACTAACTCTCCTGCAGGAGACAACCAGCTTTAGATACAAAGGAGCAACACGTCTGCTCTTTTCCTTATGGTGTTTGACATCTTGCCATGTCCTCTTCGTTGAGGAGTACATTTAGTGCAGGTAACTTGGTTTGCAAGCTGCAGCAAGAGCTGCAGAGGGAACTCTGGGTTTCGGGAGCCCCAGGCAAGAGGTCGTGAGCTGCCGACACTTTGCATAACAAAGGGCACGGGGACTTGTGGCCCAGCCAGGTGAATGGAGCATCAGACAGGGCAGGACTTTCATGCTAATCTGTGAGGGTATAAAAGCCATGGGGTTCCTTTGTTCGAGGTGCTTCCTCGGTTATTTTGTTACTGCACCATTATTAAATTAAGGATTGAGAAAACTGAGACACTGCTATGGCAAATTTGAGTTTGAGCCAGTTGAGGAGACCTGATGTGAGTGTGGGGGGTGAGCTGCAGAGGGGCCTCAGTCCCAGCTCAGGGGGTGTGAGTGTGACTGCCAGAGTGGTTCCTGGATGCTCAGACAGGGAAGTTTCCTCAGCATCTCCTGTGCTACCAGGTCTGTCAGAGCTATTCTCTGCACTAGAGCTGTTCTATTTTGTTTCTTCTTTCTTTCTTAAAAGAGTATTTTGCTACTTTTGCTAAATGTCTTCTGCATCATTCAGAAACTGTGACATTAAAAAAAAGTCAATTTTCTGTTATTGGAAGAATTTTGAAAAACACCTCAAGTATTATACACTGAATTGTGAAGAGGAGAGGGTTTACAGCCACATATTTTATGGGTCTTTTGTTTTTAAGGGACGTTTCCCTTTTAAGTCTGTGTTGCGCCTCAGCAAAGAAGCTAGATTTGGGAAAAGAAACAAAAAAAAAGAACAACAAAAAACAAACAACCCATGCTTTCCTCATGCGGTTCTTGTTCCAGCATGCAAAACCCACCCTTTTCAAAGCATCTGGCACATCTATACAGACAGATGCAGCCAGGCAAATTCATTCTGCCCATCCTGCAAGCTGTCTGGCTTTCCTCCAGCTCCCATCCAAAAACCATGTGGCTGTGATGGAGCATCACTGAGCCTGGACTAATAAACCTGACCTCTCAGGAGCCAAACACAACACTATGGAGCTCTGTGGCTTCTGGCCAGGATGAGGTTGTCTGCTTGCTCAGAGCATGAACAGAATAGATTCAGGTCTGTCTGTACTTGTGCTTAGAGACTCCTTTTGTGTTTCTCTGTTAGGTTCATTTTCTCCAAAACCCCAGCCAAATAAAAGTCCACTCTTTAGCCCTTGGCATACCTTCATTCACATAATCTGCTGAGTATTTGTATTCATACATTGTTGTTTACAGTCCAAGCAAGAAAACATCTGAAGCTAATTCTTATTCCAATCAAATCTGTAAATCATTAAGACAGAAATAACATATATGAGAACAAATTTGCCTAACCATTCAAATAAAGCAGTAAAATAAGGAATGACATAGGAGAAAATAGGTGATTCTGTTCTTTACTTCTGATCTTAAGAATTTAATTGTTGGATCCCAGTCTCTTAGTCTCACATATCTTCCCAAAATTTGCCCATGTTCCCTATTCCCATACTGTGGGGCTAGAAAAACATTGGCATAATGGAGAGGGCCAGGAATTATAGGAGCTTTTAATGAGTGATGGATATTTTCCCTAGGTAAATAACTCTGAGAGCCCATAGGGCAGGACATGAGAAGTTCTTAGAGTTATTGTTCTGCTTTAGTTTGGGACAGGTGAGTTTTCGCTGATGTTACTACTCATAACAAATATGAGTCGAGGTTCTCATAATAGGTAAGAGTTCATTTCCAGACAGAATCCTTGCAGTTGTATTCCCTGCATATTTTAACATCTTCACCAATCTGGGGAATCACATCAGTAGTGCCAGTAAATTTTCTTGTTCACTCCAAGCATGACAATTTTTTCTAATGGATTAAAGGTCTCTGTGTGCTGTTAAGATACAACTGTTGACTGATGGCATAACTTCCAAAATAATTCTTTTTTATATGAATGGTGCTTAAAATACTATCTTAAGTCAGCATTTAACCAAAGTTTATTTCCACGCTATTTCAGGATTTATTTTCTCTTTAATCTATTACTTTATTCTGGAATGCTATGGAAAAAAAATAAGGTTAGATCTTACTTCTTAATTTTCTCCCTGAAGAGAATAAATATAAAACATTAATGTCAGAGAAGAAAAATAAAAAAAACAGAAAAGGGGATTGAGACAGACTTGTTTGTTGGTCGGAATCTCCACATGCCTAGTATGTAATCAGAGGTTATATGGTTTGCTCTTTTGTGTAGTTTGTGCAACTCTGAGTAATAAAGTTAAATATGCAAAAGGCCTTTCACTTGTACGAAGGCCCTCTGTAAAATCTCTTTAAGCTGAAAGAAGTAAAAAACCCTTTAATGTACTCCTGAAAAGTCATAGAATTAGAACCAAATACTTCTGTCTTCCCAGCGTGTGCTTGACAGAGGTCAGCGTCCTGTCTGGGTACAAGGTCAGCATTGGTGTACTTCAGACAGACTGAAAGCAGCTCTAACTCCATCCTGCATGCTGAGACACAGCTGGACTGTGGAAGTGTGCTGGACTTTCTGTCCTTCCACTGTAAAATTATTGAAGAAGGTGAGCATGCTTTACAGCAGCCCCACTTCCTATGTAGCCATTTGATTTGGGTCTTTGAAAGAATACATCCAGGAAAGACAGAAAGATTGGGTGTGATACAAAACTCTCCCCAAGCCTTGTAAGCTACTTTGTATAGTTAGTATGGAAAACACAATTCTAACTCTTACATTTTTTCAGCCAAGTGCTGTGGATTCCTTAGAACTGTCTTTCGTAGAAATTGCTTTACTTTCTTTGAGTCCCTTGCTTTTGTTCACAATCCTGTATCTGTGACCAGAGTCGTTATGTTTTTCCACACCTGAAGGGCACGTGTAGACAACACTGTCATTCTGTATGACTTTTATTACAGAGTTAGAGAAACAAGAAAACAAGAAATAAATCAAGCAAAGCCCTGAAGGAGGGAGTGTATGTTGCTTCTCTCATATAGCACAGCAGACCTGTGAATACAGCTGATTGATAGAAATACAGTATCTGGAAAACAAATTTGCTCGTATTCACCTAAAGCTGTTTTCATTACAGAAATTTGAATTGTCTACGTGATACATGATACATGCTCTACAATTTGCAGAACTTGTAATTTGCTTCAATTAATGCAACCCCATGCTTAGCAGTAATGAGAGAGCAACAGAAGGAAATCTGTGACCTCAATTGTATCTTACAGTTCTAAAGAGTAGTTCTACACATGAAGAAATTAAAATAACTCAACTTAGATTATAACATAATATCATTGAGTTGGATATAAATACGTTAATGAATATTTAGAAAGCTATACATGAAAGCTGAGTGCTTGTGACTGATACATAATCACTGCAAGACCTGAAAAATGTTCATAGATGAATAACAGAGGTAAAGAAACACAGTGGAAGCTTAGACTAATGAAGTTGAGGGTTTGCCTTAAAAAAAAAAAAAAATTAACTTTTTTGACAGGTTCTAATATCCAGAAGTAAAAGGCATTCTAAGGCCTGCAGGTTCATATCTCTACAACCTGATTCATTAAACAAGTTCTTTAGTGCTAAATGAAGATCTGTTTAGTGCAAAAATGTTCACAAATTTTTCATTGCATGAAGTAAGATAAACCTTTAGGAAGAGCCATTCAAGAAGAACCTGTGTTGACCTTTGGCAATTGTGGTTTATAGGCAGATTTGTTTGATAGGTAGGAAAAAATTTCAATATCAAAGTACACAGCTAAATGAAATATTAAATATTTAATATACAGAAGATGAAAAAATGCAGAAGTCCTAACCATAAACATATATATTGAAATGAAAGTTTAAAAGCTTTCATTACTATCTCTAAAGCCTTTATAAATTGAAGCATGGAAGAACAGGGGAGTCAGACAAATTATGAGAATATGTGTAAGGGTACCTTGGATAGAAAGCTATTTCAATTACCTTCTGAGCATCTTTCTTTTGTCAGCTTTAACATTAGAGCACCAGTATTTAAAAAGGAAGAAATAAAAAAACCCACAACTTTTCAGAGAACAAGAATAAAGAAAATACCTGAGAATTGTAAAATATGTTCACTCAGTTAAAAGAAGCAATCCTTGACAGAGAGACCCAGATGTGACTGTTCAGCACCCATCAAGGTCAATGAAAGACCCTGATGAGATGCCAAGAGTTCACTGAAGGAATTGGTTGCAGGAATTAACTTGAGTTTTACTTCCAATAGTTATAAAACTCATAAAAATACTGGCTTTTCAGAGTTGGAAGGAATCATGGAATTGGTTGGCAGATTTGTAATGAGGACTCTTGAGGAAGAGATCCAGTCAGTTCCATGTAGAGGTGAAGAAAATGCTCCCACAGAAAGAAACAAGGTACTCTTGATGGAACATGGTAGTTTTCTTCTGCCAGAAAATTAATTTCAATGTTTAGAGTGAGATGTGCCTAGCAATTGTTCCTCTAGACACTGAACACACCATTTCGTGGTGTAAAGTGATGGAACTTGGAGCACAAAATGCAAAAAGAATAAAATCCTGGGCAACACAAAACATGAAAACCAGGAAAAAAGCAGAGATATGCCGTGAGGAGAATCTGACTGAAGACAGCCAAATTGCACAGATGCAATCAAGAAGGAGTTCTCAAGGAATCCTCCTCGTTTGCAAAAATAAGTATTTGTGATGGAGAAGCAGCTGGAAGCCAGGCACACTATCTTAGAGCAGCGAAAATAAATCCAGACACTTATATAGAGACACTGGAATTGCTGTCCCTTAGGTCTTAAAATCCAAGAGTATATCAGACATCATTCACTACTTTAAACAGAATGTAGGAGTCCAAATAAAACATTTTGGCAGACTCTGAATAAAATGAGAGACCTGAATAAATGTTAGGATTAGTTTTAAGAAAATTCTCAGCCTACTCACAAGTTGGAACATAGAAATGAGACCCATTTTTAAAGTCTAAGATGTATTAATTTTTAAAACTTCATATATCCCTCTTTTACCCTCCATTATAATAATTAAAGTGTACTAAATGAGATGGCATTGTGTGAAGTTACATAAAAGAAAATTCTCAACAAAAGAGAGCCTTTTAAAGGCTGTTACCACTAAATGTGATTAAAGTCTGATTTCTTCCATCAGGACAGATGATGAGCAGCAAATTGCCTGCAGTACTTGCAAATTGAACAGAAAAACCTGCTTATTGACCACTTAAATTGTTTTAGAGCAGATTGATACATCTCAGTTATTTATGTGAATAAATATCAAGAGAATAAGCCTCTCATTTACAAGAACTCCCAAGTGGTAACTGCCTGGAACACAGAAAATAATCACAATATCAGTCCTCTACCCAACAGCACATAGATTAGATACAAGCATCTCTTGAACAGCATAGCCAATAACATGCAGCTTGAAAAGTGTAGCATAAAAGCAATTTTGAAAGTTAGGGTCAGAGTCTTCCACAAGAGGGTGGCTGAACATGAAAAACAAGCAACACTTTTGGGAGGCATGTTAGGTAAAACTGCAAATATATTTTTAAAAACTAAGGAAGCATTTTGAGCAATAATTTTTTGAAACCACAGGAAAGAAAGTACAATCTTGGTCTTCTTTTAAAATAAGAAAAAGATTAAGCTTGACGCATTTCTGATTAACACATTGGGAACTAATCCTTCCTGTGCCATGATATAATGCTCAGCATTCCTAACACATAAAAAAACTCCCTCATTCTACCATCTGCTACAAAGCTTATGAAGTTCAGAACAGTATTGCATTATTAGCCAGTCTGCTAAAGGAATCATTGTTGTCCAGCAGAGAGAGAATTTATTAGTTCTTAAAGATATATTTTGTCATTTAAACAAGAGCAGCAGCTGGAATTTATCTGAAATTTCAGCTCAGATTATTTTTGTCCTATTTAAAATACCTGCACAAGGTACATAAGGAATGAGCATCTGGAACATACTCCAAATATGTTATTATTTTACTGTTTACAGATTTAGATTAATTTAGACTCAAATACTAAAGTCTCCAATTAGTATGTAAATGGATAGATAGATAGATGATCTAGTTGAACATGTTCCTGCTTATTGCAGTGAAGGTTGAACTAGATGGACTAGATGGACCTTCCAGCCTAAACTATTCTATGATTGGATGGATGGATGGATGGATGGATGGATGGATGGATGGATGGATGGATGGATGGATGGATGGATGGATGGATGGATGGATAAAATCTGTAGTCCTTCTCTGTGGCCTGACTGAAGTCACTGCTGCCACCTTCATGTCACTGGGAATATTTGAAAAGCCATACCAGGGTACATGAAGAATTGTGGAAGACAACTTCCTTTTGAATACCAATGTAATGGATACCCTATGCATAGTACAGTTTCCTGGGGTCAGACAAAAATGTTCCTTGGTATGGGCCTATAGCTTAAAGAATTTTAAGGAAGCCTAATATTGCATCAAACAGTCCAATGACCATTATCATGACCTTTGAAGACCACTAAAAGACATTGATTTATACCAAGACCTCCTTTCAGCTCCAAAATTGTTCAAAATTTAAAAGACATAATGATACCTTAAATCTCTCAGATTCTTCAGCTCTGTCAAAACCTTACAGAACCTCACTCCGGTACCATAAGGGCTTTAGCATAATGTCTTCCTGTCTGGCAAAATATCAATGTTATTAGAATATATATATATATTATATAGAACAAATGCTGATAATAAACAGTAGTGTATGCTGAATAGGCCAGTATTTTTCCAAGAGTTTGTATTGGCTTTATGTGGAAAAGCAAGGGAGGAGCTCCAGGGGTGACTTCTCTGAAGCTGCTAGATGCTTCCCCTGTGTCTCAGCCAAGGTTGCAACAATCAGTGACAGTGTTAGCACCTCTGGGACAATGTGTTTAAAAAGGGGGAAAAACTTTTGTGCAACAGCAGCTGGAAGAGTGAGAATATGCCAGAGAAACAGTCTGGCAGACACCCAGGTCAGTGAAGGAGGGGAGGAAGTGCTCTAGCTGCTGGAGCTGAAATTCCCCCGCAGTCTGTGGTAATGAACATGGTCAGACAGGCTGTGCCCCTGGAGCCCACGGTACATGGTGGGATGGAGATCCACCTGCAGCCTATGGAGGACCCCACACTGGAGCAGGAAGATATCCGAAAGAGGCTGTGACCCTGGGGGAAGCCCATGCTGGAGCAGGCTCTTGACAGGACCTGTGGACCCACGGTGAGAGGAGCCCACACTGGGTCAGGTTTGGTGTCAGGAATTGTGACCTTGTGGGGGAACCCCCATGCTGGAGCAGTCTGTTCCTGGAGGACTGCACCCCATGGAAGGGACCCAGGCTGGAGCAGTTCATGAAGAACTGCAGCCCATGGGACTCCTGTTGGAGAAGTTCATGAAGGATTGTCTCTTGTGGGAGTTACCCAATGGTGGAGCAGGGGAAGAGTGTGAGGAAGAAGGACCATCAGAGGCAATGTGTGATGAACTGATCACAACCCCCATTCCCTGTCCTCCTATGCTGCTCTGGGGAAAGAGTTAGAGAAACAGGGAATGAAAAAAACCCAAGGAAGAAGGGAGGGACGGGGGAAAGTATTCTAAGATTTAGTTTTTGTTTCTCACTCCTCTATACTGATTTAATTGGCAATAAGTTAAATTCATTTCAGCCAAGTTGAGTCTGGTTTTGACTGTGATGGCAACTGGTGCTTGATCTCTCTCTGCCCTTATCTCAACTCATGAGCCTTTCTCTATATTTTCTATCCCTGTTCAGATGAGGAAGGGAGTGACACACCAGTTTTGGTGGCCCAACACACCACATAGATATTAGGATTTCTAGTGTGTGCTCTGCATGTATTATCACAGTCAGTCAAACAGTGGTCCATTAGGCCTGTACAAGAACCTTTCCTCTGGAGTGGGTAACTCACTGTACACAACTATTTAAACACTGTGGGGTTTTTTCTGCTGAGCCTGAGAAAGTTCCTCTGCCAGTTACCAGTGATAGCAAAGATAGGTTTTTGTGAAATAGCCATTTTAGGTACATGGCAATATATACGGACACAGAAGCTTTTCAGATAGAAATTGTCTTCGGTCTTCATATCAAAAGAATTGCATTCTCTTCCCTCCCCCCAAGTGTTAGAGAAGCAACTTTATAAAAACTTTTCAGGAACGTTTCTGTTAAAAATGTTTGCTATTGTACCTTTGATACAGACAAAAACTTTTAGTTTGTCAAGTTCCTCCCTGGCCATCCCCAGGGATGCGAGCAACCATTTTGACAGAAGATGATCAGGAATGGGATTCTTTTTACATCACTTCGGTCACCCAAATCCAGGGAAACTAGTCTAAGCTAGCTGCCTAAGTTCCCTGTGCAAGACAGGAATAGAAAGCAGAAGGGGCACAGTGTTCCTCATCCCATCTCCCAGATGCTGTTTTGGAGCAGGGTAAACCATCCACCAGCAATGCACCATTTCTTCAGGTACACAGTTGAGGGAGCACAGATTATTAGTTTAGACAACTTAAGTTAGCTCTCAAATGTCTCTCCAAATGAGAAGACAGCTCGAACATGTTTCATAGTTTTTCACCTAAACACAAACAGTCATTAGCTGTTTAGTTGAATGGCTGACTAATTCAGTAGATTTCGGTGACTATGATACTTACGTGATGCTTGTTCTTCCTCTGATTCCAGAAGAAATTATCACAGACACTGTGTTATAATGAATTATCATAGACATCATTACTGCTGTATTTTGTATCCTGACCATCCCAAATTTGTTTTAGAAAACTGAAATGTACTTCAAAGGAAAAAGGTGCTCTGAAGAAACATATGACTATCAGGTGAGGCAATCATATTTATCATACCCCATACCCCAAGCTGTATCCGGTTGTTACTGAAGATGAAATTAAAAAGGAGGACAGGAAGTTGGAAAAACCCCCTATTTACTTTCATCTCCCCAGTTCCAACCTGACCATTAGCTTTTATATGGGAACATATGGTCAATATTTCTTGAGAAAAGCCACTATTTCAGATGTCAGAGGATGGTGTAATGTCCCTTCTGTAATACTCTTTTGTCAATTTAGCTATTTTCAACAAGTCTTATTCATGAGAATAGAGGAGAGACAAGCTTTTCTATTACTGAATGTCAACAAAACAGTATAGATGGAAATAATTGTCTCACTGTCTTCTACTGGTTCAAACTGCCCTCGACATTTCTATTTTGATTTTTGGAGCATGTAAGATGTACATCACCACACGTTAACTCTTTTGGTTGCTGATACTTTTTAAGTTTAGCTTATCATAGGTTACCATGATGCACCTTGGGAAGCAGAAAGTGTAATAATTACACCTGCTGACAACGACATTGTGTCCTTCCCTGCAGAGCTGAAATAGCTGGGAAGGCAAAGAATAATTGCATGTATCTTTATGTTCAATTGCTTAGGAACAATACTTTGACAAGGCCATTATTATTACTATTTTGAGGAATGAGTCCACAATTAGCAGATGAAAGTCAGGAAAAGATCACAAGAAACAGTTTATTCAACAGTACAGTAATGTTTCTGCTGAGTACTTTTAAAGGAAATCCATTTTATGATGTTTAGCTAAAAACTGTAATAGATATTAAGATGTGTCTGCAGAACTCTTTATGCTAAAATAATGCCAATTGATTTTTTTTTTTTTTATTTCGGTTACAAAACACGTTTTTGTAATATTTAGTACAGCACCGCTGTATTCTAAATCTTGACTTTAAAAGCGCAAACATACATATGGCTTTGAAATTATAATAAATTAACATCCATATTTACTCGCAGTCCTTATGTTTTCAGCTGTAGCAATGTTACAGATCATAAGTTCTTTCTGCCAGTAATACCTAATCATCCAGGTAATAATTTATCCTGGAATATTGAGGTGAACACGCCCTACCCAATACATCATTGCTGCAGACCTGTCACATATTTCATACACTTGTTGAAGGTTCAGTTCCCTGCCCTGTGTTTTCAAGATCACTGAGGCATTAGGATACTCTTTTCTCCTTTTCTGATCTCTCTCTGCCTAACTCTTGAATACAAGAGGTACAGAGTGTGCTGTCTTTATTGAGAATTTTCTTCAATAGCTGCCTTTGAGTCATAGAAGGCAGACAGAAGTCTCTAAGACAAAATTACACTTTTGTGAATATTGAATAAAAATTGTCCTTGATTTCTGTATAGTAATGTTTTTGCTACTTTTATTAAGAATTAATGGACTTAAATCTTGCTCCTTTGCATGTGGAAGAAGGGTTTTATTTATATGTAAGAAGCTGTGGTTGCAGAACTCTGTTGCACGAAGACACACCTACAAACAGTGTGGGAAAAGACAGATATTGGATTGAGATGGCTGTAGGAATTTTCTTAATATGAATTTACTTGCAAGTAAGTTCTGTGGTAAAAGTTCTGCCAAATTTCCACTGTCTATTTCCAGGATGTAAGCACATGAGAGAGTTCTTTAGATATCAATTTGCTATCTATATGTGACTCTGAATATGTGATTGTCATATGAGTTTGAAAATATATTTTTTTAATCTGCTTGATTTGGAGTATGACAATGCCTAAAGGCTGTATCACACCAAAAATACCAAATCTTTTATTTTTATAAACATGTTTTTTTTCGTCCTTAGCTAAGATCTGTGACAACACTTAGAGTATACATGGAGAATGAATAGAATATTGCTGGAATTTTCTACCAGTTCCAAACTACAAGTGTATCTACTAGGTCCAAAACCAAGCATCGTTGCTCAGACTTCAAAGGTCCAATGCATAAACCATTTTTGGGCACCTTTCGACATCAGCATATTCCTTAATCATTATAACCAGTTGAATCAATTGTACGTTCGAAAAAACTTCCCCAAAAAAACAAAAAATAACCCGAAACCCAACCCAACTTAGCTTTCTAATGTGAACTGACAAGTATTTAATTTTCATTTTTTCCACCTAAAGTACTCTGTAATCAAGAGTTCAGAAATTAATGGTGTATTTTTATATAGATATGTCTGAGTGTTTTTATCTAAAGCTTCATCAGTGGTAGAACTGCCAGAGTAATTCCCCAAATTTTTTTGCTACCATAGATTTATGCTCAATTTGTGTGTGTGGTAATGCCTCTTTCAAAGATTTTTGTTATATGTCTGTAATGACATCACAACACAATTAATTTATTAATCAGATCTTAGTGGCATTCCCAGACGTCAGTCAGGTATTTTGTTTTTTTCTGTTTTAAACAGATTTGTGTTGAATAGCTGAAGAATGTGAACTTCCCATCAGTGTAATTGGAATGAAAAGCTTGTAACAGCAGGTGCTTTAATCTTGTTACAGACAAATAACAAATCTTGGAAGAAATGATATAATTACACTGATCAAATATATGGTAGGGATCCAACAGCTTCACAATTTTAATCTATCAAAATTATTGTATTAAAGTGAGCTTTAAGAAAAAAAAAAAAACAACAGCTTTTCTCGAGCAAATCAAGTCAGATAATAAAGAATTGTGGTTTTAATGTGAGGTGTTATTCTTGCACTTTTCCGCATATTTTACTTAAAGTGTGTTTCAGAGTTTTATTAGCTTTGACTTTTAAATTAAATATGTATCTTTCACAGCTCAATCTTGAAAACTGTGTCTGTCACAGAACCTTTTTCATTTCACAGTGTTTTCTAGTTCAGAAATGTTCATGTATATTTAGTGTTATAAGCAGAATTCTTTCCACCTACACTAAGAACCTCTTTGCCTCTTTCAGATTATTTGGATAGGCTGGATTTATTCTCCATGTAACATTCGGTATCACAGTCAGCACTTCCAAATTTTTTTGGAATAATTGATGACCATGATTAAGACGAAAAGGTTTTATCACAAAACCTGAATATCTTCAATGTGGTTCCATATTTTGGGGAGAATATGTGTTTTATGGAAGTTTTGGTTCCTTTATCTCATATTCTATACCCTTTGAGGTGTAAGAGAATTATAGTGACTATCTTAATTCAATAGAAAAGCATGCAATATAGAACTTACTGCTGTTTTCTGGTGATGGCTACAGGTTATTGATCTCAAATTCCAGGTTCTTTTTTTTTTTTTTTTCCAATATAACTGAGTGAATATAGTTGATCAATGTAATTCAGAGCACATACTCTTGCCACTTTATTGCAATACAGGCAATATATCTTTATATCAACTAAAAATGCACCAACAATATGACACAGTCAGACCTCTGGTAATACTAACCTTCTAAACCATCGTAGATGTGGCATGCAAATATATTTTCTCAGAAACATCAAGTACACCAAATTCAGTTAAGACTTTCCTGTGACTCGATGGTTGTGAAATAAAATTACAAGACTTCCTATCTGGAAAATAGTCTTATTAAACTAAACAGCGTGGTTACAAGAAATCTAGAAAACAATTGTCCTGCATCTCTGAAGCAGCTAAATCAAGATAGTCCATGGTATATCACTTTTCTAACACATGCTGTCAGTAAGAACACTAATAATGACATTTTCCAGTGGAAAGGGCAGAAAATTTCAATTGCTTTTAAAAGAATTCAATAACTGTTAGGAAATCTATCTTCCATCCAAAGAGGGTAACATCACTGGATATATAACTGTTCTTGGTTCCTTCATTTGTTCAATGCTAGAAGAATTAAAAAGATATCTCAACTACAGATTTTTTATTGTTGTAAGTTTAATGAAGCATTCAACAGTTTCAAATAAACAGATATATTTTTAGAGTCGTGGGAACATGGAGAGTGAATAAAATGTCTTTACATTCTTGTTAGTATAATTGGTTCAAAAACTTTATTTCCATCCCACAGGAAATTCTGACACTGTAAAATTTATTTTTATTATTTGGATTGAAAAATTAAAGAGTACATATTTCTTAATGTAGAGAAACTTGAAAAAAAAATAGGTACTTAAATATTACTGCATTTTATTTTCATGTCTTTGCATTCCCATGTGATAAAATCCCTATAACACAAAATATCAAGTTCTAATATAGGAGTGAAATGAAATATAAAGTTCAAATGGAATATCTCTTTCTTACTGAAGTAAATGTGCCTTATGAACCTGAAATTAAGAAGGTAATGCTGATTTATTTCATGCTTTTCCTCTGAAAATTTTACTGATATATTAGTACTTCTCTATAAAAATAATTGTCCCAAATTTATTTACAAAAACCTTAATAGAGGGAATTTATTTAGGGATTATTTAGTTCCCCTCATATTGAAGTAAAATTTTGTTGAAATGGGCCTGAATGTTGATACAAGTTATATTGTTTTTCAAGATTTTTTTCTTTAAGTTTTGATACATTTTTCAGTAATTTAATATGATTATAGGATCACAAGGAGCATTTTTGTTTATTTGTTAAGTTTTCCAATCAGTCAGTGGAACCTGTTAATGTCAATTAAAGTTTTTCTATGCTCTTCAGCAGAACTAGAATTATTTTTTACATTTTCTTCCAGTCCTAAAAATAATTCATTCAGTAGATTAAATAATTTTTACACAGTTTGTACTGGATAATAATTTTCACAAAAATTCATTTTAGGAAAAATAATAATTTTCTGTCCATAAAGTTGAAGGAAAGGTCAAGGAAAATTCAAAAAGTTTTTATTTTAAAAAGAAAAACTTCACTTTTGGCTACCCAGTCGACCTCAATTAACTTCAGAAAACGCTCAGCTTTGCTCAGTTTACATTTTCAGCCTCGTGTATATTTTAGCTGAAAATATTTGTTCTGTTCTACTTCTCAGTTATCTCCAAACAGTCTTAAAATAAAGAAGGTTAGTTTTCCTCCTTCTCATCTCACTTCCCCCCACACCTTGCTCAAATTGTTGATCGAACAATTTGTCTAAGGCTTTGCATAGCAACTGTGCCTCCCGTGCCTGGTGCCACAGAAGCAAACGCGCACGTTCCCATTCCGCAGGCTGAGGAGCGGATGGCATCCACAGACATGAATGTGTTTGACAAGCACATCGTATTCAGGTGGGAGCTCATTGCAAAGTCCTTTCAGGCTAGTGTTCTTAGTTCTTTACTCCATGCGATTGTCACTCGCACAAAGCGATTGGGGGCTGCTGAAGTGTAAAATGAGACTGATTCATCCCACAATTCTGTTGCAGACCCTGCTTGTTTTTCCTGCCTGTGATTTTGGACATAGTAGATACAGGTTCAATTCCTTTCAGGATTAACAGAATCTGGAATGCAAGTATTTGGCTCAGGAGACACTTTGACAGGGAATTGGCTCACAGGTAATGATATCTAAATGGAAGACTCCACATGTCTATGGCTTAAAAGTTTAAGCTCATATTATCCTCACTGGTATCCTGAACAGCCAGTGTAGCCTAGAGCTGACCATGGCTATCTGCTTTCCTTAGGATGAGTTGAATTAATCTCCATGATCCCTTGGCTGTGCTGGCTGCATTGTGTCTGCCTGTACTGGAGCTTAGACTCCTGGTTCATTTGGAGAACTTTTCCATCATGACTGCCCAGAAGTAGATGTTTGAATCAGAGCTGAATCCTACATCATATTTCTCTTTCTCATCTTCCATTACACCTTGTAAAGATCCCAGTAACATCTCTGTCAGTTCTCTGGTCTGTAGGCATACAAAGTGAGCAAACTATTTTAACTTTTGCAGATTTTCAGGTCTGCGACTCTCCAAGCTGGGAGTAGTTTCTCTACATTTTGGAATGTGAAGTTAGGCATAGATATAGATTGTGTTTTTTCTAAACCAGTTTGTGAGACAATGCATAAATTGAGAAGATTTGATTCCACTCTAATCGCACTACATTCACATTAGAACTGTCTTTATAATTTTGCGCATCTTTAGCTCTGCCAAAATAGCTCCAAAATTATTCTAGCAGTTTTAAAGCCAGTTCTGCTGATGCTTTTTTTGATGTGTGTGTGCATGTGCTGATTATTGTTGTTCATTCTTCCTTAGGAATATATATTTAAATTTCCCTGCTGCCTCACAGTTCCCACACAATGTTTGCTTGATTGCATATTCTTTGTGGCTTCATTTGGTTTGTCTCTCTAGTGGGAGGTCCTGCAAGCAATGATAATAGACCATCCTCCCCAGAGGAATTTATGGGCAATTTTCTTTGTCATCTGAAAGATTTATGATCAAAATATTAAACACGAATAGGAAACTGAACTAAATAAATCACAGCTTAATTCTACAGATGTATGCTGATTTATTTATATGTGGATACAGCACTCAGAGACCCCAGTTTTACTTCAGGCTTTTGCTGATAGATACAGGAAGGCAGCAATTTCAGCTAGGTGTAAGGGACTCTTTCATTCAGCTTACTATCAGTACTAAGGTTATTCCACAGTTTTTGATGAGGCTTTTGGGTGCAGATCCAGAACAGTTTGTGAGCTGTGCCTGTCTGCAGTATTCAGACTACGTTAGGAACTCCATTTCACCAAAGCAACACTTAAAGTGTCGTTAGTGGGCCTCAGCAGGATAATCCAAACCACCTAAATCAGCAGTCTAGACTCTGTAAGTAGACAGTGGAGAGAAGTAAACCCTGCTCAGGGCTCAGGGTCCATGAGTACCTACTTTGGTTAGCAAACTATTTCTCTCGCTTGACTCCTTGGAGCTTACAAACCTACTCCAGTGTTATGATGTCCTGAGCAAGGGGCAACTTAGAGCCAGCCAAGAAATAGCAGTCCCAGTCTCAGCTGAATGCTTGGAGAGTAACCCTTGCCTGGAACAGCTTATATAACCTGAAAGTTTGTGTGTTGCTTTTTTGTTCCCATGAAAAATTACAGTAAAGTGTAGTAAACCCATGTCTTTGATTTTTAATTTTTTTTTTTTTTTAAGTTGCAAAAAATTGGTAGTATACTGAACTATGAAAATAAGAGATGCTTATTACTTAGTAAGACAATGTAAATGTTATTTTTCACTTCAGGAACAACAGCAAATGCTACAGTTTCCTGGAGCTTATCTCCATATTCCTGCATTCTAATGTATATATCAAGGATTTTCTTATATCTGTCAGTCCTCTCTGTCAGATTTTGGACTTTCTCCTGCTCTGCACAGATGAGACTTTGAAGTTTCATTCAGTGCTCAACAGTCTTCTTATGTTGCTTATTATTTTACTCACACAGAATAATGTACACAATGATTCTGACAAACCATTAACAGACATTTAAATGCTTCTAACCTTGCTTGTTGCTCCTCCTTGCAAATCTCCTCTGTTTCAGTTGACTCTTTTCCTGGTATGTGTAAACTATACTTCAAACACTTTCCCACAGCTAGTCATTGTTGGGATCTTAGATGTCAAACAACTCAACTTTGTTTAGGAATTTCGAGCCCAGACTCTCTTCATTTCCAAGCATGTTCCTGTAAAGGATAACAAACTAACATCATGCTCCAAAAAGCTCAATGCTTGTCAATTTGTTTTTAAAAAATATCTTCTAAAAATGTACTCTGAGGTTTATTTTAATTCTGTACAAATAAATGCAACAACCATTACTATGATTTTTAAGAAATAAAGATTTGATGTTACTATCTTAAGAATTCATTTAAAGAGATATTATTTTGGACTAGGTACCTCTTCTGAAAAGGAAAGCAAACATGATTGTATATAGTTCACAACCTGAGTACTGAAATATTCTGCAAACAATGAATGAAGCTCACAAATTTTTGATGCTTGGTATTTTGCTTTTTTACTACCAACATTATATCCAAAGTAGAATTCAGGTTTCTGCTTTCTCTATTTAGACACTTCCCTGTTATCATGGATTTAGTTCATCTTAAAATGATGATCATGAGTCTCAGTGGTGTTTGAGAGCCTGCAGTGGTGATTAACAAAAGCCCATTTCTATTCTGAAGTGCACTGAAGTATGTAATTAAACGTTATTCTTTTTCTCCAGATTGGAGCCGAGTTTTGAAATAAGAATGGTTTGATTGAAAACTCAGCTTTGTGAAATGGTTGAGTTCTCCCCAAGCTAAAACCAAGTTCAAAAAGCTGATGATATAGTTAAAGAGCCTGAGCTTAAATTATTAATAGGAAGACCTTCATGCTTACACTGCCTTTAAACTAATCTGAAGTGCTACAATTCATGATGGCTGCACATTCATTACGACTTGATATAAAAATATACAAACACATTTGTTATGTTTATTTCCTTGATGGACAACAAGTTGAACATGAGCCAAGGATGCACCCTTGCAACAAAGCAGGCCAACAACCTCCTGAGGTGCAGTAGGCAAAGCATTGCCAGCAGGTTGAGGTAGGCAGTCCTTCTCCTCTACTCAGCACTGGTGGAATTCATCTGGAGTCCTGAGCTTCCAGCAGAAGAAAGGCATGAACACACTGGATCGACTTCAGGCAAGGACCACAAAGATGATTAAGAACCAAGTATCTGTCATGACAGGTTTGGAGAGCTGGGGCTGTTCAGCCTGGAGAGGGGTAGCCTCATGAGGCTTATGCATTTAAAAATATCTTTGAGGACATTGAATAAAGTGGAACCAGTCTCTCCATTGTGGCATCCAATGATCCAAGGATAAGAGGCAGTGGGCACAGTTTTAATTCCACCTAAACCTGAGACCAAAACTTGGGTGGGTTTCAGTGAAAATGGCCAAAATCTTGTAGAGATTGCCCAAAGTGGGAGTGGAATCTACATCCTTGGAGATACTTAAAACCTTGACTGTACACCATCTATAGGAGCCCACTCTAGCTCATCCTTCTCTGAGCAGGGGTGTTGGCCTAGTCCAGAGGTCACTGCTGACCTGAATGCCTCAATGATTCCATCTGTTTGCGGGTGAGTCACAGACCAAAAGGATGAAAACAAGTTTCAGTGACTAGAATAGTTTTATGGCATCAGCTGTCCTGCTGTGCCAGATGTGACCCCCAAGACGCCATTACATGTCAAAAATGCCTTCAGGTCTCAACAATTATTTTGTTTTTTATGTTAGTATCCTTTCAAATTATTTTATTTCAATTTTTTAAATCTTCTTTGTCATAGAAAGCTTCGCTGGGAAATTACAGTATTCAGTCTTAAGAGGAGAAAAAGTATATTTTTCTAACTTAAAAGCATCCTTGCAAAGAAGGTCTTTCCTGAGAAAAACTATGTTATAGCAAGTCATCCATGATGATAAGATAATCTTTTTACCTCTAAGAGAACAATAGATTGTTTAGTCCATAGTTTCTTTCATGCATGATATGAGCATTTTTGTTAGATTTCATACACTCGTTGGGTCAAGTTACTAACATATGTATAGTTTAAATTATTCATCTCAGAGAACCACATGGGTTTAGCAAACAGATTTACAAAAGTGCTCTTCAGGACAAGAAAAAATATTGCAGAAGACATAAATGCTGCTGTATTATCTCAGTAAATATTAAAGATACTATAAAGGAAGAAAGGAAGAAAAGATGATCAAATATTTTCTGTTGGCTGCATGTATTCCCTTGGTGAAGAAGCTGGTATTAGGTCTCAGAGGTGTGGTAATCTTCCTTTAAAATATTGAATATTCAGAAGCAATAAATCAAGTTACATTTTACTAGTTTAAGTTCTTCTTAGTGCATATAGACTCTGCCTCCATCTATTGACATAAAAAGATTATGTCAACAACATTCCTTAGAGGTGCCTATCTATACATTTTCTGCTTTGTTCCTTGTGTTCAGGATTGGCAGTTCAATTGTTCTGGTTTGTGACAAGATCCAGCCCCCTGAGCTCTAATTTCCATTGGTGGTTACTTCCAAAACATGTAAGCTTCCTTTAACCTTAAGAATAGAGGAAAATAAACTGTAAATAGCAAGAGTGATGCATATCCATGACTGAATGCTTGGATGGAAGGATGAAATATGCAGAAGCAGAGCTTTCACATGATACTGTAATAGGATTCAGAACATACACCATAGTAAATATTATTGTCGGTTGAAGTGAAAGTGTATAAATTTCAGAACTGTTGTATAGTTTTCCTCATTTATAACGAGATACTAATGAATAGGGCATGAACATATTACATGAGCAACAATTTCAATAAGGTGATTTGTATGATACTGTAGTGGTGGAATTTGTTTCAAAACTGATTCCTTGCCTAAGAATTGGTTTCCAAAAGATCATATTTAATTTTTAATGAGTGATATCTCTGTCTTTTGTTTACAGGACAACTCAGAAACGTAAATGAAGTCTAGTCTGATACAGTTTCATTAATACCAGTAACAGTGTCAAATAGGATAGCTAGAAGACATCAAATCTTATTTTAGTTGAACATCATATCTGGAAGGTTTCAGTCTTTCCATTTCAATCACTTTTGGTTTTTGTCTTAATATTATTTTTTTTGATTGCTAATCTTGAAGAATCTGATTTTTGCATAGATGTTTATGGCTTCACTTTCTACCCTCCTCTGTTTTTCTTTGTCACAGGCTTATAAAACAAAGTACTTTAACTGTCTTTTTCTGAAAATTAAAAATCAGAATATTCAGCCTGTACCTGCAACCAGATGTCAATTATTTATCTTGCTAAGAGGAAAACATAGATCAGTTCTGTAAAACTGTTCTAAACAATTCAAAAACTCGTCATCAATGTTTTTTCAAGATGTTGTTATGAATCTTCACATCACCCAGTTTTGCTTCCCATCTATCGATGAAAGATGAGGGGAAAGGACTGGAGGCTCTGCTCACACCGATATTGTGCCAGCCCCAAGGGTTGTCCCTGGTCCTCGGTGCAGGTGATGGAGCTGCACAAGACAAGGAGATTCTGCTGCCCATTGCTCCATTGCTGTTCTCAGAGCACAATTCACTTCAGAGGGAATCCACAGGTATCAACTGCACCATCTGCAGTAAGGACAATTACAGCCAGCAAGGAGTATTGCAGGGCAGGATTACAAACCTGTATAAGCCTGTACAATGCTTCTGCTCTGGATTGTCTTCGGGGAGAAACCCATCTCTTTTCATTTACCCCATTGTAATCTAGAAAAAAGAGGCAAGTTTAGTATCTAAATACATGTCATATTCTGACATAATATGACATAAGGAATAAAGGGCATTAAGCTCATAACTCCACTGTGATTTGAATAGTTTGCTTTTACTTCTTTTCCTAATAAACTCTGGTCTGCCCTGAAGTGCACTTTTTTGTCTTGTCATAATATTTGAATGAGTCATTTCAGTGAATAATTCTGTCTATTATTTTTCTTCTCAGAATTATCTTCTGTCCTTCTGAGTCCATTCCCTTTTTCAGGCTCTCAGAATCTCTTCCCATATCAAAGTTGTGTTGCTCTGATACTTGCACTTGGGGAAATACATGGATTGTGGATATTGAGGAATATAACTTTGTTTTTAAATTAACTTATATAAATTTCAAAGAAAAATAACTTTAAAAAAATAAATTGATTATTAATTTAATCTTTTTGATTAATTTAACTGGGAGAAACTATTTTAAAAAATGTACCAAATTGCTTTCTTTAGCTGTCTGCCTTAGCATGAACATACAGCACAGTCACCCCACTCCCATACACTCTGCATTTGTCAGCTATTGTAACTTGTGTCCTGGCCTGTCCTGACCTTCTCGTGACAGACAGTTAATAGCTTTCATTCCCATTTCACCAGTACAGTCAGACACTATGCACAGTATCATCTTATGGGATCTGGTCTGTTTCATCAGGACACACTCTTACCTTTTTCAGATTCTTGGTGGCCACTCAAAATAGAAGGTCCTTTTCTTAAACCCACAGAAGGAAGCTGTAGTATTGGATAAGTGGTGAACATGTCAGGTGGAGATTGAGAGGCCAGAACAGTGTTTGTGTTTGTGTTCCCTATGCCGAAAAAGTAATACCTCCAAGAACAGAGTTCAATGATGATTTCCCTGGGGTACCATAGTTCTACACGGATCCCAAATAAGACTCTGACAGCTACTTAGCAGTCTAGTCCCACGTCCCCACTTCCCATATGTTGCATCTGTCCTTGAAAGGGACTTTCTCCAGACAAAGAGCAATTTGAACCTCTTTGTGCATGTACAAAGCTCTGTTTATGTCAGTGTGCTTATTACCAGAATATTAAGCCCACATGTTTAAAAACACATCAAACCCAGAAAAAAAACCAAATATCTCAAACATTATCTACCCCCTGTGGCATGCATTTATGCACCAGAGGGAGAAACATTAATGGACAATCAGAGAATCGTCTAAGGCAGAGGAAGTACACTGAATGATCTCTCTTCTTAGAAGGACTGCTGTGACAGTGGTCTTTGAAAACCAGAATCAGAGAGTCAAAGAGGAAAGGCACATTCTGCCTCAGTCCTTGGAGAAGTTCCGGGAATTCTTTCCTCTCTCATTTTCAGTTGCTTAAACCCACGCTTCAAGGAACCTGCTGGACTTTGTTGTGTACTTCTTGTCTACAAAGGTTTTTCTAACTTGATTCCCAGAGCACAAAAAACAGTTGGGGCTTGCTAGCTCTAAACAAAGATCTTGATACCTGGTTGAACTGTAAAAGATCTGGCACCTCTCTTCATAAAAGCCTCCCTGTATCATGCCGCTACTGAATTGCAGACAGAACTTTCTCACATTAGAGCTGGCAGGCAGCAAGGACCGTCCCACTCTGAGGCTTGTACTTCTGAGAGCAGGGAGAAGGAAGCAAGTTCACCCAAGATTTTTCTTACCTCTGACTTGGAAGAATCACAGTGTTTCTGCAAGATGTTGTTGCTCTTCTAGTCAAACGTCTCTAGCGACATTTTAATTGTACCAAAAAGCTGTATTTTTGTTGTTGTCTGAATTTTTTTTTAATATTCTCATGTCAATCTGGTGCTGGTAAGAATAGAACATATTAAGTCTTTCAGAAGGCTAATACAGTGTTCTAATTTCATTTCAATTATCAGCACAACTCCTCCCCTCCTTACATTTCATCATACTGCTAAAATAACGTTACACCCCCTCATGCTCTTCACTTGCCTTCTTTCCCTTTTCTTAACTGCTCTTAGTGGTTTTCCTTTCTGCCCTTGACTTTACATTTTCTCCCTCCAGTCAACCCCATGTTCTTCAAACTCCGTGTAGCTCATGCACAAGAACCATCTTCTCTTTCCTTCTTCACCCTGGGCTAAATTTTCAGAAAAGTCAGGATATAGAGAAGACAATGTACACTGAGAGATAACTTCTATTTCAATTTTTGTTTTAAAAATATTTCTGTTTCTTATTTTTATTTATTCCTGCAGAAAAGGGGCAATTCTTAAGACATATTAAAATGATTGGGAAAACATGCCCTGGGACACAAACGTTCATATTTTTCATTTGTGCCTAGCTCATTGCTCCTTACTCTGATTTTGTGCTCTGATTTTGTATTTATGATTTTATGATAAAACTTCACTATTATGAAACTAGAGATATAAAAAATGAACAGGTAAGTCTTCAAGAGTAGTAATACAGAAATGTTGTTTTGCCGGGGCACATGTCCACTCTCTGGGCCATAATTGGCTGTGTATGGATCCCATCACTCGGTTCCATACCCTCCTGAGGTCTCAGATTGAGAGTAGAGATGGTCGCTGTTCTCAGCACTGAGAATTTCAGGAATATACTTTCAGGACAGCTGTCACAGTTCTTCCAAGGATTTTGTGTTAACATATGCTCTGCATGGAGACCACTGGTCTGTGGGAGCTCTGCTTTCCCAGTTAGAGGTAAATATGGGTACATGGTGAGAGAATGAGAAATACATAAGTTTTTTAAGCCTGTGTAGACTGTGAAAAAAAAAAAAAATCCATCTCTGAATAAATTTCTGCCTGTATCCTGACACTCTTGCATATGATTCTCATTTACAAGTTGTGTAACATCTCATAGCATCTCTTCTTTTCAGCCTGATCTGATTATTCATAAATCACTTCTGGCTGGAAAAAGTCTCCTTTTACACCTCTGTGAAATGCTGCTGTGATGTTTGGTTGAGAGGTTGGTCCCAGCAGTAACTTCAGGCTAGCCTGTTCCCTTCTGTGAACATCATAGTACAGTTGAAAGGGAGAGAAAGGATAGGAGTAAACAGAGGAAGAGAGGGAGAAGATAAGAGCTATATAAGCCATTCTGTCACCGAGAAAAATGTTTGTGGAATCATGGCCTTAAACATCTTAATCATGATGGAGCTTACAATGCAAGTGAAGGCTGCAATGAAAATGTTTTTTACCAAATAAATTGGAATTCATAAATTCATGTTTAATGTCTCACATCTTTTATTTGTTCTTTAAAATGTAATAGTGCCTACAAGGTCACTTGAATGAACACTGTTCCCTTGCACTATAAAAAAATGTATGCCCTCAACATCAAGTGCTAGTACATCGTAAAGAACAGTAGAAATTGGAAACAATTATTTTATTAAGACAAACAGAAAGAGTGGCTGTCAAAAGACAGTGTTTCTAAACATCTTCAAGAATTTTATACCTATCTGCACAGGGGAATTCCTTTATGCTTTGGTCAGACAATAAAAATTGTCCTCAGTTTTTACTCATTCACCAACAGTAAACTTTAGTTCACAGCTTAAAAAACTATTATTCACTACAATGTAGGGGTTGAAGCTAGTGATATATACTACTCACAGTAATTACATATTTCAGAGAATATCTTAGTCTTGATAGTGAACCCTATAACTGAGATTTCTCAGCCTTTTTTAGGTACTCTTCTAAAGCTCTGGAATATAGCCTTTGTACACTTGTACTCCACAAAACCATCACAGTAGGTTATTAAATAAATAATATTAAAAATAAGTTAATCTTGGAGATTTGAATTCTTGTTTTTTTTCTCCCGTAGCTCAAAACCAGGCACTTGCAAACATGCAATGAGTATGCTGAAAGTAAAAAAAAAAAAACCCTGACATGAAAGAGAAAGATGAAGATATACCAGAAAGCAAAGTTTCATGCAGGAAAACAGTGAGTGAGTGACTATGCCTCCGGTATGAGTATCTATAAACACATAATTAAAAACTTCAGTTGGCCTGCAGGTCATCCAGGACAAGCAAGGACATGGCTGAATTAAAAAGTTGGAGTAGGGGACTATGTTCTAGCAATGTAAAGTTCTTCAGACATAATGTAATCACTCCTGGAGCTATGTTTTTAGGTGTTTAAACACAAATTTACTTATGGCAACAGGAATTGCAACTTCTGTAGGCATGCATGTGTGCTATAATGTGGATATAAAAATCTTATTTTTCACTTTCTAAAATATCTATAATTTTGCATCCACCTGTTCTCTCTAAAAGAAAACAATGCCATACATTTGAGACTGAAGTTAAAAAAATATGGGATATTTTTGTCCTAAATTCCCACCTGTTCTTACAATTAATTTTCTTTCAATTCCACCAAATACATAGAGGACTAACTGCCCTAGAAATGATGGAGTGGGTTCATTTCTGGGAAGTTTAGAGCTTATCAAGGGCAATATAAACAAAACTGGTACATGTTAGTGTTTCATAAAGCCTCTTTGTGTATGTGTATGCCTCAAATCCCAAGAAATTTCTGAATCCTCACAGAGCATTGCGGTGCACTTTTTGCAAAATAAAACCAATTTGCTTAGCATGAATGTCTGCATTACAGATTCCAGAAATAGCCAAACACACTTATCTGTTCATTTACTGAGAACTCCTGTTGCATTACTGAAGTTATTGGCCTCGGATAACCGTGGGAGTCAGACTGGTGAAATCAGTATGTAATTTCAGTTATAACAAAATTTGCAGAAAACTTTCAAATCAGACATTCTGTAATATTTTTGTTAATTTGACAAGGAGTAATGGCTTTAAATTGAATGAAGGTAGGTTTAGATTTGATACTAGACAGAAATTCTTTAGTGTGAGAGTGGTGAGGCACTGGCATAGGTTGCCCAGAAAAGTTGCTGACATCCCATCTGTGAAAGTGTTCAAGGCAGAATTGGATGGGGCTTTGAGCACCCTGGTCTCTTGGAAGGTGTTCCTGCCCACAGTAGGGGGGTTGGAACTAGGTGATCTTTAACCCAAACCATTCTATGATTCTATGATCCTGGGCTATTCTCATTCATGAAGGTATGTTTCAATCCCGATACTTGAAAAAATATACTTTTTTCATAATGTATTGAATGCTTCCTGTGATGCAATGCAGAATATGGTCAGATCTGAGAAGTGCTGAAGCCATCTTCAAAAACCCCTTCTCTGATCACACTGCAGAGGCTCCATCTGCACTGCTCTGTATGCATTCCCCAAGTTTCCATACGAGTAATATGCAAAGTTTCTGCCTGTCTCTCAACACCTTTAAAGGCAACTAGAAAATAAACAAGCAAAACCAGCTGTGTTTTGATAATTTTCTTTTTTCAGTACTTTTAGACTGAAAGGTGATGGCCTGGAAAAAAAAAAAATCCTGATCTGCTACTTCCACCATCACAGAGTTTATTTTACTGCTGGTATTGTATTATAATGAGAAAGGTTTTGAATGCTTCATTACTAAGTTTCCAACATTAAAGGGTAAGATTCCAAACTATGGTGTTTCTGAAGCACTTTGAACACTGTTTGGAGAACATTTTCCTTGGCTCCTATACAGCTTTGTTTAGAGCTTTGTCAAATGGCTCTGGAAAACAAATTAACATTCAAAAATTTTCTTTGAGTGCCATTAAAATAATATTATAAAAGAACTTTCCAGGTCTCTTAGAAATATAACTGATATATAGTCATGGTAAATGATTTTAGGTGAGGTGAAAAGTTGACCAAGCCTCCTCAGGATCAACTTGTTAGTTAATATTGCAAACATAGTATTCTCTCTTCTGAAATAGCCAATGGGGTTGTATTACACAAACTGTATTTACCTTTTTCTTAGAGAAAAAGAGGTGAATCACAATCTTTGGATTAAGCATAACATTAGTAAGGCAATACATATACATTAATGAGAAAGGCAGGTAACTCAGACAAATAATGCTGCTAGCTTTGCTGTTGCTTCATAATAATCTTTCACCCTTTATACAAGTAATGGAAAGCAGCACTATAAAAGAATTTAAAAGAAGGTAAAGGTTTTGCAGGATAGTAGAAGTCTGAATGTGATCAATCTGTTTCAACATGCTGGAGACTCTGACGGCAAATTTTGAAGGATGAGTGTAGCTGATAAATGACAAAAAAGATTAGTCTGAAATATTTACTATCTGTAGTGCTAACAGTCATTCCATCTATATTAATTGGCACAGTGTCTTCTGTGCCAGATGGTCTATTGCAGAGAGTGAACATTACCCTCGTGGATTTATCCAAATTATGTATTTGACGTTTGGATGAAAGCATTTTGCTTTTTTTTACTGGTTGAGCACAGAGAATTATGTTTGTCATCTTAATGCTATTATTCCATACAGGTCATCAATAAGTATACATACAAAGGTCTAACTGGATTCTAAGCAAAGACAGATATGATGGATTTTGTTTGAAAAAGCTCTAAAAACTTCAGTCTTATTATTGCCAGTGTTTACCTCAGCTTTTAAAAATAAATTCTGATGCCCTGTTGCTAAGGCAGTAAACAAATACTAGAGATGAAAGTCACTGGGAAGTGTAATACTTTACCATCTTGCCCAGATCTAGGTGTTTTGGGGAAGACCCTGACTAGAACACTGCCATAAACATTCTGAGTTTTGGCCTAATGCCAGTGCAGATGTTATAACTCCCTGCCCACTATATATCGACTGCCCAAAGGGGATTGCTATAGGGTTTTCTCGTCCCCCAAGCACAGTGATATGGCAGCTCAGCTCAGCTCAGCTCAGCTCAGCTCAACTCCCTGACTGACTTCAGCCTCATCATACTGGATCACTCATACCTAGAGCTAGTGTCCTTATAGGAAGGGACTCTGTAATTCAACAAGAACACATTAAGCAAGAAGTTTGGATGGGTTGCCACAAGGATGGCTACTATTCAAAAGGCCAATATACCCTCAGAAAGTCTAGGAATTCAGTCAGTTATTGAATAGAAGCCATATGGGAGTTGATAGTTTGTTAACTTTTTAATGGTCCATCAACAAACCCCAACAAACCAAAGTGTCGGTTTATTTGCTACTATATAGCTAAAAGCTTCCAACACAGACCTTTTATTGATCACAGCATAAAACCATGGCACAGAATGTGTGAGATAAGGAGATCGAGAGCTGGAAGCTCTGTGCAGCTTAAAAGGTGTGATAAAAGATGGGATTGTCTGTTCTATATGCATACATACGCTCAAAGGATATAGTGGGGAGTATACAGAGAGATAGTCACATTGAAAGTAGAGGGATGAGAAACAAAAAGAGGGAGGGAGGTCAACTGGAAGCAACACAGAGAGCAGAATGCCTTCTGTCAAAGGAATGCAGTGAACACAAACAAGAAGTTAAGTGCAAAATGAAAACAAAAGAAATGCTGTTTGTACAAGCAAAGTAAAAGAATGACAACAGCAAGAAAGAGAGAGAAGGAGTGGGAAGAGATGATATGGGTGTGCAGAATAGGAAAGGAATGAAAGATTCAAAGCTGAAGGGGAAATAAGCAAAGAAATGGCAAAGATGTTTGCACTTGGTGCTTCTTTTTGCTCAAAATAATTTTTGTCTGGTTTAGAAAAAAGTAATGCCAGAAGGCCAAAATCATCAGACAATTTGTCTAGCAAGAATTGTCCTTTGGAAGAAATATCAAATCCTGGCAATTAGATTTTGACCAGAGCACTCTGTTCACCAGGGAAACGGACTAGGGAGACAGTTGGTCTTTCATAGACCATTTTTATCTAAAATAAATCAATTATGTTTTGGAGACACTATCAAAGCTTGCAGTAAAAGATTTTCCCTGTTCCTCCTACAGATGGGTCTGTGATTACAATTTGAGTGTGTGTGATGTTTAAGCTCATTGTGAATATTTAAATAAAATAGTCACTGAATAGCTACAACTTGCTGCTTTGTACCCTGGCTACACTTACCTCAGAACATTCATCTGCTGCAGTAAGGGACATAGGCTGGAAGGAGGTCAGCAAAGGCTAGAAATGTGAATGAACATTAACTGCCTGCTAAACAAAGTGATGATTCATAAGTGAAAAACAGGCATGATTTTAAAGGTCACTAGACCCAGTTAAACTGCATGTCTAAGTCTTGTGTATGTGGCACATACAATATGCAGATCTGCCATAGGGCAATTCCTTAGGTATTCATCAGCATGAATAATTCTGATCTCGTTTAGCACATAGCCATACTAAATGACATAAAGAAAATTAGGTATAGTCTCAGATCCATAGTCAGTGGCTTTATTATGCAACTTCCACCTCTTGCAGAAATTCTGGCACTCTCTATACCTTTTAACCCTCTTAGGAGATATGAACTATTTCTGGATCCAAGCTCTGAAAAAATTCACCTTTGCAGCCTAAGGCTTAAGGAAGGCTTGCTTCTGGCAAAGGCATAGGTTTGTAGTTTTACAGGATGCTCTCATAGGTCATTTTTGAATGGCTTTCAGCCTGATGCATTAAGATGATTTTAGCCTTTATTCAGTAATGCTTTGTTATTTTGAGATATTCATTTCTTCTTTTTCTTTTTTTTTCTTTTTTTTATTGCTACTTTTATCTGTGGCACTTAGAATGCCAAGGCAGATCGCCTCAAGAAAAATAAAAGACATTATTATATTCTGTCTCTATCCAACATTTGTCCTTTCAACACATAATAAATATTCAGATGTGTTTGCTGTCATTATCTAGAATGGGAAGTCTGTCACTGAGAAAAGGAAGCCCTATTTAATAACAGCAGGGGCAAGCTTCCTTTAACATTATGGAACTAAGCAACTAGATATTTCATCAAGGTCTTTAACAAAAGTCTGACAACCTAGTGCAGGACTGTTTTTGTCTGTGTGCTACTGGGGTGCCTTCTTAAGATACTTCCTGAAACTCTTCAGCACAATAATACACATGACATTCATCGTTTTATGAGCTGTAGCATACTACCAATGGATAGGCCATACACACTTCCTGGAAATCCTCCTTTAGTTTTGAGTATCTTAACTGGAATGAGGCAGCCAAGGTCATATCCAAGATGGGATGGTTATTTGCACTCCACTTCTCATCTGCTTGTGAGATTACAATCCCCATTCTTCTCTAAATAAAGAGGAGAAGCCACTTTTATAGCGAACTCTGAAAAAAAGATAATGGAGAGTTTTCAAACCATGATAGTCTATTATTAATTACTTTAGTTTTGTTCTTTTGTTTGGGGAAGCAGTATGGTTCATAGGCAACCAAGAATTTAGCATTAGTTCGATTTTTCACTACATTAGTCATTTTCTCTTTCACTGACTACATCTGTAAAATGCAGGTCATAGTAACTGCTCCTTGAAAAAAAAATATCTTGAAGTGGTTTGAAAAGCAAATTATGTATCAATCTGTGTTAGGAATTTGTATGTCTCAAAAATTATGCAGATATATTCCAAGTCAAACTCTGAATGGTACTGTTTTGTTAAACTTCACTGCAAATTTTTATTAATTAATCAATGTATATTAAATATTTTATTTTAAAAATCAGTTGCAATTTAATTAAGTACTTAAATATTTTTAAATGTTAAGTTTCTTAGTAACTAGATACCATTCAATTATCATCCTTGAAAAATTGTTAATACTTCATGATTGGTGACATTTTATCTTTTCTTCTGCATTAACAAAACATGATTCATAGTTTTCTTTTGTCTTCTGATTACCACTATTAGTTCAAAAAAGAAAGTGAGTCAAATTAATGGATATAACTTTATTTCACTTGAAGCTTAATTCAGCATCAAGGTCATACTCAAAAGCAAGGCTGCAAATTGAAATAGCAACGTCTAAATGCAGTACATATTTTTTCCCATGATTTCACTGATATAAAAATAAAGCAAACTGTATATTAATAGAAAAAACCAAAAATATTTTCCCCACCTTGTTTTTTCAATCTTCTCTTCTTCTCTTCACCTGGCAAAATTCCTTCTGGATACAAGAAACTCTACTGCATATATTTATCTCCCTGGAGAGAGACTGAAGAAAAAAACATGTGACAGATGTTAGTCACATTGCTTAATGTACTACTGGAACACATTCAGAAACTATGGTGATGAGCATGATATAAATAATCTATATAGAAGAGAATACTGAAACCATTCCTCTGAGAAAATGGTCATTAATTTCAATTAGACTTTTACCTGGGTAATGATTAATATGGGCAGATTACCAGATTATAGATATTATTATTCTATTTTATAATAAGAGTAAGACCATAATTATGTTATTCCTAAATTTTGTTCTTGAATGCTTTCTACTTATTTTCTTCAAAAAAGGTGACATTACTAATCAAAATGTGCATAATAAATGGCAGCATCACAGGTAATAAAAGCTCTGGAAGAGATATTAGCCAAGAGCTAAATAATAGCCAAAGTACTTCTTATAAATTCATACTGCCTCTTGGCCAGAATGTGGTCAGCAGAGTGGAATGGCTGTACTAGGTCAGTCAGAAAGGGTCATGCAGCTGAGGGTCATCTCTCTGCTCAGTCTTTTTCTGAGCTTATGGACCTGTTTTGTCTTCCTTCTAAGTTGTTTCTTCTCTAGATAGAAGAGTCTTAGCTCACTTCATATGCCTCCGTTTTGTAACATTTGGAAATAAATCCTCATCTTTAATAATTATTGTTGTCAATTATTTTGCTAATAATTTCAAATTCTGCTATATCTTTTTGAATATGGAAGGATAATGGGAGCGAGGGCAGAACTGTATTTTAAAGGTGATTCATGATTTATTCAACTGAGAATTACCTTGTTCTCTGTTTCGTTCTATTTTTTTCCTGACAGTTACTAACATTTGATTTGGGTTTTTGTCTGTTATTCAGCATAGGACTAACATATTTGTGGAGGAACTCTCATTATCTCAAGATTTTTCTTCTGAGAGGTGGCACTTAGCTTGGAGCTCATCATTTTATATGTGAATTTGTGGGTTTTTTCCTCTTGTGCATCACTTTACATTTTTCTGCACTGCATCACATCTGCCATTTTATTGCCCAATCAGCCTCATAAATTTCTGCAACAGTTCTTCACAGTCAGTCTGCATTTTTCCTATTCTGAATAATTTAGTATTAACAGCGAGCTTTCCAAGCTCCCTACAAAATGCCTTCTCTAGGACTTGTATGAAGCCATTGTAAGGCACAAGTCTCACCTCAGCCCCTTCAGTCCATAGAGACATGGTGTGACCCTTGGGGTGTCATGCACAGGGCCAGGGGTTGGACTCAATGATCCTGATGGGTCCCTTCCAACTCAGCATATTCTGTTTTTCTAAGATTCTACAATTTTCTTTAAAGGGCGTGAGATATGGTATTGTCAAATATTTTGGAAATACAGACAGACTATATCAACTAAATCAGTCTTATTTTCATGTTTGATGACTTTGACAAAAAAAAGTACTAAAACATCCACATTACAGGACTCTTCTCTACAGAAGGCATGCTGGTCTTTCCAAGAAACTTGCATTTATCCAGACGCCTGCTAATATTGTTGCACATTTTGGCTACTAATTTACCTAAGATGGAAGTCAGGCTTAGAGAATCTAGCTACCCCTCTCTCCCCAGAAAGTGTCTCATACACCATCTGCTGTGGATATGTTGACATGCTGAAAGAATTCAAATAACAGAGGGAATTCTGACTGTATTTTACAGGAAGATTCCAGGCATTTTCCTGCCCAAGGTGAAATTTGAATACTTGTAGATTGGAATGCAGTAAGAGGAACAACTCACTGAATATTTTGGTCAGTATTCAAATTGCAAAAGACTACTGATATCATGACGTCTTGAGTCTGAACTATTTTTGAAAGAAAATGGACATGATTAATTTGTTTTGTGCTATGCCCACATCCCATATGGTCTCCACTTATGGCACTTAACACACAAGCCAGGGCACACCTGTACAATTTGTATTTGAGGGTTTATAGATATTGTAACTATGAAGGCCATGAAACAGGTGTGTGGATGCTTTACTGAGTTGAAATACTTTCTGGAGGGGTACTGAAGCAGGATTTCAAGGGTGAGTGTGCAGTCTAAAACATCTACGCAGCTGGCCAGAGCTTACATTCTGTTATTGAATATTATTCATGTGTTTATGAGCTATTTTAGATGCTTGTCCAACATCCATTGGTTTCAGAATGGGAAGAGAAAACCATATTTGCCATTCTGTTTCAGCATTATACTCTCATTAAGATACTATGGCCAGACCATGGTACGTCAGGTATTTCCACTTTAAAGGCACAGCCTGAATGTGAAATTTCATGTAACTCCTCAGAAACATCGTTTTTTTCCATTAATAGCAGGAGGAGAGATGTGTGACACACACAGAAATACCCCAAATAAATAGATATTGTTTTTTGTAGGAGTTCCCGTTGAGTGTGCTGACATCTTGTGGCTGGCTGGATATTTAAACATGTCATGTGTGTGCTGAGGGGAGGCAATTCCTGCACACCATCTTGGGATCTGCAGCTCTTCTTGAAGTCTTCGGCCAAAGGCCCCATGTTGAGAAACATTTCGAATTTGACTACACAGCACTGACTGTTTTCTTCTTTCTCAGTTGAAATTCTTTGTTGCAGCTCAAACCCCATAATTTTGGGGGAAAAATAAGCAGTCTCATGTACATTTATTTTGTTCAAGTCACATAGTCATTAAATCTCTGTGCCTGAGACAGGGACCAGAGCTGTGTAGTGGTGATAGCAAGAATGCTGGCATGTGTTTGCTAGTGAACTGCTCTTCTTTGACTGGTTCTTGGCTTCCTTTTGTGACCAGATGTTAGCAGAAAGAGGGAATGTTGTGCTGTTTTTTTCCACAATGTACAGGATGGACAGCTGTGCTCCCGTTCTTTGGGATTTTGTTTGTTTACTCTTTCTAAAAAATATATCCCCCTCAAGCCCTTCTTGTCTCATCCTTTTACAGTCTAAAGATTACTTCTGTCATCGGTGTCTTCTGGCTATTATGTTTCTGAACATTGCTCCTCCTTTGTCTCTGTAGTGTCCTATCCACTCTTTCCATCTTTAAAAAATCTGTCTTCTTTTACTAACTATAGTTTTTGGCCCCCTGTTCAAACTTCTTCTGCAGAGAATTTGTTATGCCTGTCTGCAACACAGCAGCTGATTCCACAACAACATTTACCAGCTTTGATACTGCCATCCTGCTGTGAGCGACGAGGTGAGGAGCAGAGCCCGTGAGTGTAACTCAAGGGAAGCTGATAAAGCTGCTCAGCATTGCTGCAAATATTTCCATGCTGAAGGCCCAGCAGACAGGGCGACCGCAGGTGTTTACAGAGCAGAGACTTACAGCAGGTAATACAGAATCTGTGGCTCTTTTGGGGTTAATAAGATGCTTCGGAGGACCAGGGTAGAGGTTCTGTGGGTAGTTGCTGCCTCAGGCATAAGGACTGGCATCCAGTGCGCTCGGTGTGAGAGTCAGACACAGAGGCTCAATGTATACAATCTGTCTCCCTCTGTTTATGTTCATGATTCATCTATGCCTACATACTTTTGTGAACAGTATGCTGCACTATGTTATTAAACACAAAACTGTGTACATAGCTTCTGGGATTTGTATGTATGTCTCATAAGAAGAAAAAAAGGGTTTCAGTGAAATCCTGCCCATATGGCAGGTCAGCATGCATTAGTCTCCACTTTTCTGATGTGCCTGTTCTGAAGAACCATTCAGAGAATTTATCTAGCCAGCACTACAGGAAATTTCTAAGCAGAAGAGAATACATACGCATATGTTTCATTAAGATTTGATGAAGTTTCCAAAAAGGTGATGTATCAGAAACCAGAAGTAAGACAATATGAGCAAAGGATGCTGTATGTCCAGCATTTCGTAGTAAAAGTAGAAAGCTTACAGATATCAATTTACAAAGTGTATTTCTTACAGATGAGGGAAATGGAAGAGAATTTAGTGACCTGATAATCTTAATCTTTTTAGGCAAAAATGAATTATTATGACTAAAAATGAGAAAAATCTTAATACCTTGAGGAGATATTTACAACACAATAATCTAGTAGTTACACTGCCAGAAGTTATTTGGGAAAATTAAGAGATCAAGTTACTTGTGAGGTCAACACAAGAATGAATAAATGGATATTGGAAAAAATGTATGCATCTCAGTAAAATTGTTATAGCTCTTGACACAGTGGATTTGGGCACTTTCATTGCCAATGTATCATATGATTAAGGAATGCCTGTCTAACAGAAAGATACAGTCAAATGAGAGGCAGATAGAAAACCAATCCAGATCAATTCCCTTGAATTTTTCTCCACAGTAAATACTACTCTTTTATTTTTTTACTGGATTTTTTGATGAGGAATAAATTTGAAAAGAATCTATTTTCTTTTTTTTTTTTTTAAACTGTGTAGCTGTCAGGAGATTTAACTTGCATCATATTTGTAAGATCACAAATGTTATCCTTATTTGAAGAACTTTCCCCAAATCCATAAATAAACTACATTTCTTTAAATATGTTTTAATAAGGTTCACGAGGGATAGAAGTCACGCTTAGACTTCGCAGAAGCATTTGTGCTGCAAAATGAACTCTATGATCACAGAAATGAACTCCATGACCACAGAAATTACAGTTCTGAAAGTCCATTTGTAGGCTTTTCTGCATAACTGTAATATTAAAGTTACTTGTATAATATACAACTATAATATATAAGTTGTTCTAATAAACCTTGTTCAGCTCTTTATTATCAACTAGAAATGTCTACTTCATTTGTAACTCACAAACTGTAAGAAAAAAAAGAAAATACATTTTTCTCTTACCTTGCCAGTATTTTACTGAGTACTTTTTTATTATCCTACCTATTAACATATAACATAAACTCCTCTAATTCTGATCTCCTCAGTAAAAGACAAGAAACTACCAGAGAGGATTCAGCAGAGGCCACAGAGGTGATGCAATGTCTGGAGCATCTCTGTTACGAGGAGAGATTGCGGGAGCTGGACCTGTAGAGTCTGGAGAAGAGAAGGCTGAGAGGGGATCTCATCAATACATACAAATATCTCAAAGGTGGGTGCCAAGGGATGCACCAGGCTCTTTTTTGTGGTGCCAGTGACAGGGTGAGGAGCAATGGCAATAAACTGAAACACAAGAAGCTTCACCTCAATATGAGGGAGCATTTCTTTACATTGAGGGTGGCAGAGCACTGAAGAGGCTGCCCAGGGAGCTTGTAGAGTTTCCCTGTCTGGGACATTCCAAACCCTTCAGGGGTGTAACCTGCTTTACGTGACTATGCCTTGGCAGGGGGTTTGGACTGGATGATCTCCAGAGGGCCTGTCCAACCCTAAATGTCCTGTGATTTTCTAAACTCTTTAAGCATTGTGCATTTGATCAAAAGACACTGTACACTCCATCAATATTTACTTCAAGGATTTTAAACTTATTTTTGGAAAAAATCAATCAAAAAAAAAAAAAAAAAAGTGGTTGAAAATTTCAGCACAACCGTCAGAAATTTCTGTTACTGTGAACAATTACCTTGAGGTTATGTAGGCTGGAGTGAAACCAGCCACAAGCTAAGTTGTGTCACACTTGGTGAGCTTTTCCTTACTGTGATCCTGTAGCACTGGTGAAAGAATTTTGCAAATATTTTTCTGCTGTTTTATGACCAATATTATTTAATTAAATGTTGACTCTTCCTACACTTAAAACACTGATAAATATAAGCGTTACCTTTGTTCAAACAGAGAGTTTGGGCTGCACTATTCATTGTATTTTCATTGTATTCCTTTTTATTCTGTGAATGAAATTCTAACATGTTTCGGCTTCCACAAAATGCCAGCAATTTTTGTTCCACTCTAACTGTGATCTGGTGTCATCTAAACCAAAGTTTCAAGGTGGATGTCATTGTGTCTTCCACATCTAATAAGTCTGCTGTAAAACCAAAATATTTTAAAACCCTCAAAGGACATAATTCCTTTAGATAAAAACAAATATTTAATTATTTAAGTAAATAATATTCAAATAAGGGAGATTTGCTTGATATCCTGTTTCTATTATCCTTGCTTTTCCCTACTCAATCACCTCTTGGGTAGCACCAATTTCAGACCCTTCTAGACCCCTCTGAAGTATTTTTGCTACCTTTTCTCCACTGTAAAATGTCATTTCCTGAGTGTCAAGCTCTTATTTGTGACTGTAACTGACGCTCCTGTCTCCAAGATCCTCTGCCTTGAGTATGCTCAGTAAGTCCCTCAGGGAAGGACAAGTCCCCTTTTCTCCTCCCAGTAGGCTCTTTTAGCTGCTTTATTAAGGTAACATAAACATAATTATAAATGCATATTAAAGTAGATCACCTGGCACTATCACAAAACGAAAACCCTAGAAGATACATTTCTTTGTTGGTTAGCAGCCATAAAAAAAAGAGCAGGATGCAGTCAGTATCTGGGAAGCCTTTGAGCACACAGTGCATGTACTTGTCAGTGTGTGTGCCAATACAGATTGAATAAGGAAGGATCCTTGGAAGCATCTTGTCTTTCAGAAGTACTCTGAGCTTCTCTTGCACTCTGGGCTGTCTGCTGGGTGTCAGTGCAACCTGATTTACTAAGAACACTAGTGAGACATACTAAAAGAACTCAGTTTCCATGCACAAAACATATTTTAGAGGCATTATTTCAAACCTCCACAGCTCAGCCGAATCAAAACCAATTTTTCCTGGAACACTCAAATGCACTGCTCTCAATAAGGAATAAATATCTGCCAATTTCTAATTTTCTAGGTTCAGCTGATTCATCAGTACAGTTCTTCAGCAAGTAGTCATAAGGCAATTTATAACAGAAGTCAATTTCAGTCAACTTATATTGGAGAGAACTAAATGGTATTAGTCCAAACACTGCAGAAAAATAAACAAACTGCAGGTTTAGGCTAGGCTTGAAAAATTTTAATCTCCAAGGCAAAAATTTTAAGAAAGTATGAACTGGGGGAAAAGAGGAGTTTAGAAAGCAGTACTTAAGAACCTACTGTAAGAATATCATCTGTAACAAATATTAATTAGTTTGAGAACCAGTTACTTCAGTCAAACTATTTTTTCTGGCACTCTAAAATGTATTGAAGTGGTTTTCAGACTGAAGAGTTTACAAAGGATTCATTGTAGTAATTCTACAAATAAAAAACAATTGTTTAAGCATCTCAATTCATAAACCCAAACCTGTTCATCATAAACATTACTTAATGTTAGTACATCAAGGTGATACGTTTGTCTGCCTAACAGTATATATGATAATTATGACTGACTGACAAAGTGGAAAAAAAAGTCTTATTTCTTACAAAAATTCCTACATATGAGAATAGTAAAGTAGAGAAAAATTGCCCTTGGATTTGCTCCTGGATATGTCCTGGCTCAACTGCCGTTCCTCTAGAAAATCAGGATAGAGAGCTAATTAAATGTTCATGGGTTGGTCTTGGTTAGCTGCCAGGCCAAGCCCAGACACTCTTAGTCTTCTCAACCAGGAGGGGACAGAAAATAAGATGGGAAAGTTAATGGGTTGACACAGGGAGATCACTTACCAATCATCATCATGCATTTGACTTGGGTAAAATTTATTTATTGACAAATAAAATAAATTTGGATAGTAACAATCAAAGACAAATATTTATTTATGTTTTGAAGATGGGAAAGTTGTTTTCTGAAAACACACATGAAATTAGATTGTATTTGTCCTCCTGAATGAAAATCTTAGCTACATATTTGATAGCACCAGTAACGTCCCAGCTTAAAAAGTATCTTTTTTTGTTTCACAGGGTTCTGGAGATCTTTGTTTATGAGACCTTTTGCTCCCCCTTTCGAAGCTGTCTTTGAAAAGCGCCATTCATTGGTCACCCTCTAAAACTTCTGAAAGATTAAGGAAGGCACACTTTCGTAAGAATATATTTACCAGGGAAATTGCAAGCAGTTTCTGAACATATTTTAAGGAGAGTATATTTTAAGGAGAGTATATTTTAAGGAGAAAAATAGCCATTGCATTAACGCCTCTGAGATGAGGAGGAAAGGAAGCAGGTCTATCTCCACATACAGGAAACACAAACCACCGTCTCATTCTTCTTGAGATGGCAGTGAAGTAGAAACAACCTCACAGAATGACAACTGAATTATATCCATTGGATGCAAATGACTCATTGGTGTCAGAAAAATCTAAGAATGTTTAAGGAAGCTAAGGATGTGCATGTACAGGATGGACTTTTCTCCTCTTGCTGTGCATGTCATCACTGGCCTTATGCATGTTCTGTCTGGAAATAGAAAGTTCTTCCTTCTGGTTGCTGTAAAAACAATGTTGGAACTCTGCTTTCCCCTGAGATTCAGGAAATGGTAATGAACCCTTTCTGCTTGCTCTGAGGGACTCATATTTGAAGCAAGAGACAAGAGAGCTTTGAAAGCTGTTCCCAACTCACTGCTATTGATATCTGGCCTGGTACCAATGAAGGCCGTCTTTCTGTGACTGGATCAACTATCTTGGCATGGATTTTTGCCTTTGCGCCAGCTGGGAGTCACATTTCACTGTGCCTTGCACTTCATCTACACACTGGCAGAAGCCAGATTTCCCTGCAGGCTGCTTAACCACCTTGGCATGGCTTTTGTCCAAATGCTGGCTGGGAGCTGGTTCCTCTGTGGCCTTCTCAATTCTCTTGGCATGACACAATTGCTCAGACACCAACTGAGAGCTCAGTTCCTGCAGCCTGCTGTTTCCATCTGCTGATTCTGAGTGGCAGCAAAAAGGAAGGGGCTATCCTTCAAACCACCTCAGATTTTTTTCTTTGGTATTTTCTGAGGGGAAATAAAACTAATCCTCAGAGATAAAGAAACACCGGGTTAAACTTCCTGCGAAACCTTTGTTTCAAAAAGGAATTGGAATTTCAGCCTCTGTGTGTCTCAGTCAGTTCCACCTGGGCAATCAAGCTACATCTGGCTGTAATTAATCTGCAAAAAAAATGAAGGGCTGCCCTGTGGGATGCATCCACTTAGAAAATCCACAGTGATTTCTGTGTGATATGCCTCTTACTTACAGATATGTTCTAGGCTCTTGATCTTTAATCCTGATCTCTGAATCTCTTTCCTTTAATGCTTTTTGCAATTGTTGACTGGTTTGCCTGACTTTATGATTGTCACTCTTTTCCTTATTCTTTAGTTCAATAACATTCTTGGATTCTTGACTATGTTGCAGATTTATTTTTCCAGACTAGTAGAAAAATATTTCCTTTTTTGGTTCACTATAAATAGGTGTGTCCAGTTTTTATTCAACCTTAAGTGCTGAGTACAAATGTCCCTGTCCTAAGCTACACTTCCATGAAAGAATATTGTCTGGATACATAGAAATCTGGACATCTCTTCTGACAAATGATGTTTAGTTTAGATTCTGTGTGAAGATCTCTCTCTATCTGTATGGAGATGGAAAATGTTTATCTCCTACAAACCGAAGCAAGAGAAGGCTGAGAGAATTCACTGTTTCTGCAGCTTGATGCACCAATGTATCTGCAGTTCTGCTAAACCCAAATGATGAAGAGTCCTGAGTCAGACATGAGAAATCGTGACACTTCTTCTAAAAGCTTGTGACTACTAAGCGTTTATAAAAGCTGCATATCTCAAATGTCCTTGGCATTTGTGAGGTGGGGACATGGTGGGGAGGAAAAAAGGTAAAGGGAATGCATATTACTGGGAAATATTTAGCAGAGAAAATAACTTTACGACCTCCTTACCAGAGGTCTTAGGAGGCAGATTTGAACACTAATACCATTCATATACACACATAATAATTCCACAAAAATGTGTTCAAATTTTTCTTAACTTCTTTACTGTATTTTGACTTTGAGTAAGCACTTTGAAAATGTCTGAAGAGTAAAAGGAAGACAGTAGACTTTAAAATAAATTTATATTCCCTTGATTAACTTGTTAGGTCACATATTCTTTGCCCATTGCTTGGCATGTATGATAGGAAGATACTGGTCTGCCTATTACACGTTTTATAATTAAATAATAACTTTTTTTCTAATAACTTGAAATGAATGCATAAGAACTTGAGCTAAAACATGGTTTAAATTACAGCCATCTGTGGGCAGATAGTCACTTCCAAATGTACTTACAGTCTCTGGGCCCACAAGCCCAAAAGGTGAGTTCCTGACTTCATTTGAAGTCTTTTAATATTTCTAAATTTCTTACAATGACCAGTCTATGTGGCTACAAGGGCAGTGGCCACTCTAGTTTCCTTCTGGACACAATTGGAAACCCTGATAAAACTGAAGTAATTTGACAGCAAAAATCTTCCCCAAAAGAAACCAAGACCCCAAAATAGAACAGAACAGAAAACAAAACCAAAATCCAATTAGAATAAAATTCCTTTCCCAGGCTGTATTAGTTTTACTGAACATCTCTTACAGGGCTATTTGACCAAAATACATAATTTTACTTTTGCTCCTGCAGGGATGCTTTGCCACTGTTTTCTTCCCGTTCCCTATGTGTCAGGCTCTACAGAATGCAGGTTTATTAACATGGCTACAGACATGGGTCAAAACAGCTTGCCTTTGTGTTAATGGGTTCCTTCCAGATTTATTTTCACAGGTTTTCTGAAATGCTAAATTGTATCATAATTCTGATGAATTCTGAAGTCATTCTGTTTTGAAGTGCAAAGATTTGTGTAAATGCATTCAATGTGCACTGTAAGAACTGGAAAAAGTAGTACTTTGAAGGAAAGAATAGAACATATTATCCTAAAATCACATTTTTAAAAGCTTAAACCAGGTTCTGACTTCTGGGATAGATATATTCTGAAATATATATTCAACATTTAAGTAAATGATGTAGTGTACACTGAAAAGAAAACAGTACACTGAAAATGCAATAGAAATAACATGGTTTGGCTGTCATTAGTGATCATTAAGTCTAACTTTGAAAGCACTTGACTGTCATGACAGCACCGGTATGCTTTGCCATGTATAAATATAAATAAGGGAAGATTTGTAAATTTTTTTTTCCAAAATTCATAACAAAACAGAAACAAAGGAAAAAACCAGCAGGAATTCTTGCTTAACATACAGAGACTTCCTCCATGTGTTTTTAAAGAGCATCTTTCTGAGTTGTTGTGAATTCCTAGAATCCATGGCCACCAAGAGGGAGCAGGCTGAAGCCCTGTCCCCACAGATGGGGAGAGGGCTGTAACCTATGAATCCTGGAGGAGCCCAGACAGGAACAGGAGACCAGAACAGGAACACTGCCAAAACATGTTGAGTCTTGGACATTGCCAAAGACAAATACACCCAGCTTCCTACAAAAGGCTGCACTAGAGACAACTGAACAATTACTGGAAAAACCCTCGAAGTCACAGCCACTGCCAAATTACCTGTGGCAGGCAGCTTTCCTCCGCCTTATTTAAGAGTGAGCTGTTTTTTACTTCTTGGTGGTAATCACAGCAGGATTGGTCCCTCAATGTTTTAACTAGATAAAACTCATTTCTTTCATTCTCTCATGTCTTGTTAAAATATTAACTTTTGGGGATTTAGGGAACCTCTCACAGATAATTTCCGTAACACCTAGTGCTGGGATGGACCACATTAAAACTAATTTATCTTTATGCTGCTATAAATCAAATAGCAAATGCAATTTAATGTTAAATTTTTAATCTTTTTAAAACACTGATGAGCCAATCTTTTAAGACAAGCCAGGAACACTTAAACAATCATTCATTAATCTTTCATTTATTGCATTTTCCAATACAATACCTAAAGAGGAAAAAAGCACTATATTTCTAGGTATACAAAAAGAGGGGTAATAGGAACCATTGAATGTTCAGATGAAATGTCTCATCAATGTTTTACAGGGTATTAAAAGTTATTGTCGCTGTTATTGTAAATAAATAATAAATGATAGAAAACTTAAAAATACAGTGTTTATAAAAGAACATTGGTCATACATGGGTTTTGTTTCCTTTGTTTTTTTCATAGCTTTCTATAAAACTATGAGAACTACATATACCGTGGAAAATAAATATATCATTGTTTTATTGGGAAGTATCTGTCTCCTTTAATATGTCTACTGCTTTTTAGCAAATCGAATCTTATGTTTATAGTGTTTTAATTAATAGAGACTAATTAACTTTTTTAGAACTTTTTCTATGTTATTGATTTTTAAAGTATTTATTCACTACGTTTCTGACTGCATATAAAATTTTAATGAAAATTCATCTGCCTTGAATCTCTATTTTACTTGGTAGTAGAAGGAAAAAGTAATTGGAATTATTAAAAAAAACTTGAGTGTGAATAGAAAAGACCCCCACCAGTGGAATAGTTGTACCAAAGCAATTTTTTGTGTGAGTAAAATGTTTAAAATCCCATTAGGCCTCAAGCTCTCAAATGAAATTTAAGTTTCACAAAGACCTTTCCATGTTCTCAGGAGAGAGTGGTTTCCAAATATGTATTGCTAGTGTCAGATTAAGTTCTTAAGGACTGAATTTTTCAAAAAGGCTGCTAGGAATATTTTCAATGACATTCAGCCAATGCTTGTTAAAGAGATCCTTCAGATTCAGATCTAGCAATAAACTTTTTATGCATGATCCTCAGTGCCCTATGGGGATTCTTTGCGAGGTCAGAGTCTTAGCCAAAGTTATTTGAATTCTTTCAAATTATAAGCATTAAGTAGTAACTTGAAAACCTGACTACTTAAAGTAAGTGCTGTCAATTTTTATCTCAAGTAATGGCCTATGATGTTCACATAGTTATTTTGCAACCAGTATTATATTAAAACTGTGAATGTTCTTCACAAAGTCACATTTCCTTCTAATATGAGGCTCCTACTGTGAGCAGAATTGTTTGTTCACACTATTTATTTCCATAGTAATTGTAATAAACTAATTTCACTGTCAGAACAGTCCAAGGTATCCAGAGATATGCCCTTTGGAATACAATTTTCCAATCAAAAGGGGAAAGACCTGGTTTTTTTTTTTAATTCTAATTAAATCTAGATTAAGTTTAGATTTAGTCCCTCTCAAGTTAGGAATAGCATTTTCAATTTGTTTAAAAAAAATTCAAAATTCATCTGCCTATCTGCTAATACATGTATTATGTTTGCGTGTACATTTTTATACTGAAAAGATATGCATATTTCAGCATATTTTCACTGAGATGGCCAGTTTAATAAGGATGATCACAGAAGATATTTTAGTGATGTACGAGTTGACTCAGTAATTAAAGGGTGCCTACAAGAAAGATGGAAATAACACTTCCTATTCATACAGTTCTTTTGCACTTCTGATTTCATTTTCTGGCTTTCAGTTCATGCTTAATCTCAGATTACTGTGCTGTTCTATGTCAAAAGACCTGACTAACTGATCTTCCTTTATTTCAGTCCCATAAATTGACTCAATACTGTGCTTGTTTTATTCAGTCATCCATGTCAGATTCTTGGTTAAGAAAGTTCTCCTTAGCCTCAATTTCTGTTTTTCCATGCTCATTAAAATTTGGGTTTATTTTATGCAGGCTCACATACCACAGCAGACAGATAGTCAAGCTCCAGCCCCAGATCTGGAATGATCTCCTCGCTTCTCCATGCCTGGATATTGACAGAAGCTGTCGATGAACACACTAAAGGATTTTTCCTTTAGAGCTGCTTGTTCAAAGTGCCATCCTGTACATCAGATTAAGCATAAACCCAAAATATTTCTTCTAGCAAACCTTACTAAAATAGTAAAAAAACCCCCGTTGTTGAGCTCCTGCTTTATAAAGATAGGCATTCTAAATAATACAGTAAAAAGGTATCTAATTCTCATGATGATGTGTCTGCATCAACTTTTAAAGTTGAATCCACTAAATATATTTTGAACTCTGAAGTGCATGTTTGTCTTAATTCTGTCTTTTGAACACGTCTCAAGAAAATGTACAGAAGATATATCATGGCACAGAGACTTTGAATTTCAACAGAAGTAAAGAGCACTTTAAACATAGTTGATGGCGATGCCTATGAACTAAAAAAAGGAGTTATGTAATTGACAGGAAATCTAGGGAACAAGAACAAGGAAAGCACTGTGAATGTTCTTTAGGAAAATGAAACTGAAGTGTCATATCCTTTCATTTAGTAAATTTTTATTCTATTAAATATAATTATTTTTCCTTCAAGTTTTGATGAAGATGAGGTTGCTAGGAAACTTTCTGATTTCAGGTGTGCCTGTGTAAATACGGAGTAACCAATTTACACTGATGACATCTCCTAGACTGAAATAAGAACAGCTATGGAGTAATTTTGATGTTTGTTCATGACTAAAATAAGGAAACGCTGTTACAAAAGAGACAAAATTCAATGATCAGCTGTCGTCTCCTAGTCTCAAGTCAATATCTGTAATAAGTTATGAGAAATTAGATTTATGCCATGCTTGTAAATCCGATTCCTCCCCAGTAGAGCTGCACTGAAGATTACTTTGGAACCACAATTCCACGTTTATGGCTCTTAAAGCTCGAATTAATCTGCCATTAATATTAAGAGATAAGTGATTATTCTCAGTGTTGCAGGTTCTAAAGGGATGATGGTAACAAAGCTCTCCTTACACTGATATTGCCTTTGATAGCAGGTCCTGAGTACATGTTTACTTTTATTGGTCAAAGGGCATTTACTGCTTGTGTAAATGGTACTGTGACTGTAGCACTCACTGCCTATATCTATGCAGCATTTTGGTATGACCTCACTGGGTGATGATAACTAGATCACACCTTTCACATGTTAATGCGAGTGGCCATACCAAATGTGTGGCCAATATCCCTTCACACACACCCAAGGACCTACCCAGCATATTTCAATCAGAAAAAGTCTTTCATCTCTCTGCTAGAATTCCTGCACAGCAGTGCTGCCTATTGCTGCACCAGGGACTTCAAATTAGGTCTGTTAGCAGAATTCATTCATCTGTATCTATCACAAGCAATAAATAGAAAATAAATAGGATAGGTTTTTTATTATATCCTTGACCATGACGGAAATACAGACTATCCTAATAGCAAAGTTGCTTCTCTCTTCCTCTCAGGAGATGGCCTAGATTACATCTTTTGTCTAGGCCAGTCTCCGCTTAGTTGAGAACACCAGCATTGAGGGATCATTATAGACTGTCGCCCTCAAGCTGGTGTTAAGAGACATGCACATGAAAAATGAACTTCAACAGGTGACCTTCAGAGCTTGCAAGCCTGTGTAACTCTCCCTCACTGGTTCACTTTTGTTTGCTTAATTTTACCAGAAACAAAGAGATTCTAAACATAGAATAACTGAAACTTTTTGAGTTTTCAGGATTTTATTGCCTACTAGACAGAGCACTATAATACTCTAGATCTAAATTTTTCTATATGATCATAGTGTGGCAAGAGATATGGAACTAAAATTCCAAGTTGTATTTGTGAAAATAAATTGTTTCAGTAGTTTTTATTCTGGTATAGATGATGATGAAGGCTGTGCCTTTATGCACACCCAGCACTCTGAAAACATGAACTCCATCACTGGTCCAAGAATTCAACAGCAAGTTATTGGCATAGATGTAATGCAAATGTCTGGTTTGAGAAAATGGATGTGACTTGGAGATTGACCAGCTCCTAGCCACATTCACAAATAAGTATTTGACTGATGCTTACAGGAACTCTTGCCATGGGATTTTGGACAGTTCTCAAGATTCCTCCAGACAGCTCCTGCTATGACTAATCTAATTTATGTGTTGATTAAACACCCTGGATAGGAGCTCCTAGAGATTCCCAGGTAGTTGCTGCTGCAGAAGTTATCAGATTGTACATAGACAGGAAAATTGTAAACAGAAACCATACCCAAAGATGAAGTAATTGTCATTTTTAAGTTGTAAAGATGCTTGAGAGATGTTTTGTCTGCAGTTAAAACATCTGCTTGAGACAGATCACACGTGCTGAGGCAGTTGCATAGTAGAACAGCTGGTTTATAAAAAGTGAGTAGAACAGTAGTTTGCCGGCTCTCAATCAGTCCAGCTGAAGATGTCACAAGAACCCTTGCACTGGAGGCTACCACGACTGTCCCAAAAGCAACTGACCATCCTGTTTGAGAGACCTGATTACTCTTCCAATAATTACTCTCTGCCAACATCAGAGTAATCATTCCCTTGGCGGAAGCACTCTGTTGTTGTCTGTGCAAGATATGGGTCTGTGGTTTTTCTAAGAAGCGTTCCCCAAACAGATGGCCACACTCTGCTCAGCAGCTCTGTCAGCAGGGAAATGACTCTCTGACTCTCTAGACCCTCTTGAGTCGTGCATGTTGTATCATGAACAGTGACCACCTACCATAGGTGTAAAACATATGCCACATACATGTTACAAAACTTCCCAGTCCTAAACTGCAGACAGTCAAGCAATTTTGTCTGTGGACGGGACATGAATTACCTTTGCATAGGTAATGATCTGCATGCCTCGCTGCCAGTAGTTTCACAGTCCTCTACCCAGAAATCCAGGCCACTATGAGAGTTCAATCAAAAATTAACATTTTATATGTGACAATGGCATTTTCAAATGCCTGAAGGGAAGATAATTTTTTAGGCTTTTTTTTTTTAAGGAAAAATGGAACTGAAGCTTAATTCCTGTCATGTGGCAAGTAAGTCCAAATAATAATACCTTCAATTAGATATGAGCTACTGGATTCTCGGGTACAGCCTCAACAACAGTATCCCAAATGCCTTTTAAATCATTGTGTCACGCTGTAGCCTGCAGCAGGGTGTTGTGCAGTGCTGACAAGAAGTGATCCTAACTGGAGATCACTTTCACTTTGCCTAACATTATCACAGGCACAAAGCCTGTCTTCTGTGATGGGATGATAAAATATTGGCTAGAAAATACCTTTTTACTCATATTTCTGGACACAGTCAGAAACAATGCTCCCTTTTGCTATTCCATATATTATTCCATCCTTTAAGAACCCACTAAACAAGATTGAAGGCCCCACCGTACGAGCATGTGGTCTCCCAGGGTCTAGTGTCAGGCACACTCAGCAGGATAACTCTTACGGCAAGGAAGTTTTCCTTTTATTCAAACAAACAACAAAACAACAACAAAAACCCACTCTATGGCAGATTCCCCAGAATGCATCTTTCATAAGGCCTATCTCTACCAGAGATACACCTTGTGCTACCAGTACTGTCATTCTATTGTGTCCTCTAGGCACGCCTCTAAAGGTGGCTCTAATGATATGCCAATGAGCTGGGAATCTTTAAGGAGTCTGAATATTTTAGACATACTTATCCAAACAGAGACAAAATGGACACTGCTCCCATAACCAAAGTCATCATGCTCATGTTTATATGTCACTTGGGTCTAAGGTCACATTCCAGGCAGCAATGTGCCCCTGGATCCTTTGTGTCTCCCAGGTGATATGCAACTGGCTGTTCTTCTGTCAGACAAGTTTTAGTCTGAGGGGAAAAGGGTTTTTTCACAGCAGGTTTGCCTAAGATTGGCTTCTAAGAAAAATCTTTGGAGAGCTTAAAAAAGCAACTATCTTATCTTCCAGAAATTACCAGATTCAGATGGGGTTAACAACAGAGAGCAGACACAGTAATATAAACCCAGGGGAGACTCACTGTTCAGAATAAATGGCTATATTGGCAAATCTATGTATGAAAGCAAGATGGTCTAATTCCTCACTAAAGACCTATATCAATCTCCTTCCCTGCCCCACACCAGATGGTACCAGCAGTGCTCTTGAGATCTCTGCCCAGAATAAAAGAAGCTGGTCTGCCTTCACTGTGTGAAAAACAGCACGCCTGCAGCGGTTCTATATTTTCTCTCCATATCCTGTTTTATATGATGAGTACCTCAAGCATAACAAATTAGCAATGAATTTAATTCTCCTGAAAGTGGAGTGGACATTTCAGTAGTGGTTTCTTGGCTATTCCAGCTGTGTCATCATGCTCTTCCTGATTGAATTTAAATGTAAACTGAAGGGACTACTGAAATCATGATAAGCTGCTCATAGCAGTCTAGACTAGCTGGTGTTGCTGCTACATGTTACCTTAGCAATCAGTCTCTGTAACAAACAGTTCTGCATCTGATGGTTTGCAAATAGACTGCTACACTGACATCTATATGATAGTTGCCACTTCTGTCACAGAAAAACTCTGGTTTTTCTCCAAACAGAGTTAATGCTGGAAGCAGAGAAGAGAGAATTGCTTCAGAAACTTTCATCTCACTGCAAAGTGTTAAACCCTACTGATCCCTGCCTCTTGAGTGCCAGAGCCTGCTTTACTGCACCAAGAAGCATTTCAATGTAACCATGAGACACATCCCCTGTCACTGGGGAATTCCCAATTAAACTGCTTCAGCAACTCTTAGAAAAAAGCTATATGCATTCTATGGATTTTATCCTAATTAGAGGTGTCTTGACTGCTCCTGCAATTAGTGTTATACCTGCTGAACATAAACTGGGGCTTGGATGTTATAACTGCACCAATAAATTTACATCTGTAAAGTGCATATCAGCTGTTGGTGGTAGGGAGGCACATTTCAGAACGCATCTTACTGGTTTGGGCAAAGTGATTCTGTATGTAACAAGAATACAGGCCTGAGGGTGACCTGTCTGTCACATTCCTAAGGTCTGCTTTTCTATCTACTAACATTCAATCAGCACTTCAGCAGGAAGGGCACAGAGACACAGGTAATTCAAGCAGGCCTCTCAGAAGGTGAGAGCTTTTATAAATGAAGTCCATTTCAAATACAGAAAATGCCACAGATCTGAAGTAGGATTCTTTTTTGTGATTGTTTAATTGAAATTCAAAGCACATTAATGTTTTGACACATTTTTCTTCTTTTTTCATTACGCCTTTCCTCCCCTCCACCCCCCCCCGCCAAGTAACACCAAGTGGTAAAATTTTTTTTATACAAGATTTTCCAAGGAAAAGAAGGAAAGAAAAGCTGATGTTCAGAAAATATTCAGCTGAAAATCTCCAAGAACATAGTCTGTTTAAAAGTGCCCTTGATATGGGCAACATTTTCCCAGAACAAAAAGGCACCATTTCAATTTTTGAAGGCTGTCATTTCTATAAATAAGAGGCAAAGGACGGGGTTAAGCAATAAAACTTTTACACCCACAGTAAGGCAAGAGGAGAGAAGAGGTAATGGGAATCAGTGTCCACAGTTTCTTCAAGTTACAGTAAATGTCTATGAGCAAGTAAGCAGATGCAGTGATGTTAATAAATGCTGCAACCATATCTTTGGTGAATACAGGGCTCTTTATCCTGATAATAACCAAGTTGCCAGCTTGCCACATTCTTCTCCACTTCTTTACTATCTTCTCATGTTGTATAAAAGCAACATCTTTTTAATCTTCGCTAGTTATAATCCTATCGGTTTAAAGACATCAGCAGTTGTTTAAACTGATCCCTTTTTTTCCTATATAATAATAATAATTTCCTAAAATAATCATTGCATGACTCAGAACTCTTACACCTCTTTTAAGAACAAGAACATTATATATTTTAAAGGAATTAATACCTTTCTCTGTATAGTGAAAATAACAGCTGGGTTTTTTCCTTGACAGTCTATTCTGAGAGCAGACCCTCAGTCTACCATCACCTCCTCACAAAGTCCCTATTCTTAGGCCATTCTCTGCTCGGTTCAGACCCTTGTTTGCTCTCTGCCAACCATCTTAGGCCTAGATGCACAAGAGTATTCAAGCACTAAAATATCTTCGGTGGTGAATGGAACTGGACATTTAAGAAGGTGCAAAATTCTCTAAAGTTATTTAGCAACTGCTCTTATCAATTTGAAAAATTTAACAAAAACTTCTCCATCTCTATTTGTGCTTCACTACATTCATTCTCATCTATTTTTATATAGTAGTTCCAGAAAATTTCACATATTCCAACGGTTAAAATGCTGATCAGTTAATGACTGGCCATTATTTCTAGAAAGTCTTATGGTTAACCATCAGTAGAAAGAACTAGGATGGGAACTGTGGAAAAGTCTGTGTATAAAATTTATCATCAGTATTTATTATCAGTATTTTCATTATTTAGAAAAACATTTTACATCCAAAATCTGTATTTATTTATCAACCTATCATTCATCCAATGCTTGTCTACCATTTAAATAAGATAATTTTTATATATAGCTTTCTTAGCCATTGATGGCAAGAAAGATTTTCAGCTCAATCCATAGCAAATTTTCAAAAGGCAAGAGGACTCAATTTCCATACAGAAATCTCTGTGCAGTAAACAGGCACCTTTCTTCACTGTGGCCTAAAGTATCCTTTATTGTTTCTAGATGTGCCATACTCACTGATTAAAAATATCTTAAGGAAGAAGCTGGAGCTTTGTTCATTTAATGCCTTTTTGCTTCATTGCTTATGAGACCTGTAATTTATGAGAATGGATAAATTAGTCCTAAAACTTACTTGTGAAATTTTCATCTTTTTTGGGGATGGGATATTGAATTTTGCTGCAGTGCACGGCCTTACACAAATTCATAGCTGGAAAATAATTTCTATAAGTCTGCTTTGCTCTGTATTCTGTTCCCTCTTCGGCCTAATACATAATTCGGAACAACTTCCATTTAAGACTACTTCAAATCTGATTTTTCTTTTCCAAAGATTTGATACACCCTATGGAAATATGTTGTTTCTATGAATACATTTTTCTGTGAACTCCTTTTTTAAATTATTTCTGGGAAGTGAATAAATTAAGAAAAAGGTCAATGGAACTAAAGCTGTTTTGCAGCTGAGATGTATGTTTATCAGGAAATGTGAAGCATTTTTATAGATACAATAATTAACCACATTCAATAATAATAATAGTTTCTGTATTTGCTCTGTTTACTGAAACAAACTAAAAGGTATTATATAGATTATTGGCCTTATTGCAGAACATCTGCTGAGGTACCAGAAACAACTGAGTAAACCAGGGACAAAATTTGTGACTAATGAGACAGAGTCAGAGGCATGGTCAGCTCTGAGTCACTGCCCTTTCTCCACAGTGGGGGATAACACTGCTCATTATAAACCATCTCCTGTCAATGTGCTTCTGTACAAATTCCATCAGTGTTTCCACTTATTTACGCTGGTCTGAGGAGGAACATGAGTTTGTTTTCATTTGTCAGCAGATCTTGAAAAAGGAAGCCCTTTAAAAAAATTAGAGCATAAAAAAGGATTTATTAAGTAATCAGTTTGATCAACCATGAATGAGCAAAGATCCCCACAACACAGATCTTCTGATTTTATCCTTTTGATTGTAGTTCCAACCTGACTTTATGTCTGAGTAAAGGTAATTATCAAGAATATGAAAGAGTTCAAATCATTCAGTTCTTCTGGAAAATCAAACCATGAAGATCATTCTTGTCAAATCAATAATGAGCTGAACTCCTGTGCCATTGTCTACACAATGGCCTTTTATTTTCTTGCAAGGTATCTGTAATTCTCAAAAGCTGGTGCTATGCATTACTTTTTCTTGCTGATCAAAAGTACACACTGTACAGCATCTACAGCTTTCAAAGACCAGGTCCCATTATAAAGGACTTTTTCCACTTTGATCAACACAAGACAGCATTTATTAAATCACAAAAGAACATTATTAAAATAATATTAAGGGTATAAATACAATCAGCAAAACCCAAGGAATTAGTGATTTTTTTCTTTCTGCATTATTCTTAACACACTAAGGTTTAAAGGTAATGCAGTCTTTAGGCACACAATGAGTTATTACCTGTGCCAGACAGTAGCTATTATTACTTCTGGGATGTAGTAAGGGACTGAAATTATTTCATAGTATAATAGAAGTGTCAGTTGGAGTCTCCTGCTTGAACCTGGGCTATTGCCAGCAGTGCACAGGGACAGCTCTGTCTGTGTCTGGCAGAGTCTTCAAGATGCCCAGGAGAGAGACTTCACAGCCTCTCTGTGCAACTTATTGTAGTGAAGTACTACCTACCTTGTGACTTTTTCCCCCTGCAATATCCAATCTTAGTTTTTCAAGCTGCAGATTGTTACCACTGCAACAATTATGTTGTTGGACATTGCTGCAAAGAGTTTGGCAATTCAATCATTAAAAAAAAAAAAAAAACCCAAACCAAATAAACTCCAACCAACCAAAAAACAACCTTGATACATCTGCTCTGACAGCACAGATTGATCATGAGCATGAGCAGGGGCACAATCTAGTGCTTGATATTTTGACATGTCCTTTTTTTTGTCAGGCAGAATAGGAAAGAATCCCTGAAAATTCAATCTTGTTTGGTTTTTCATTCCTAGAAAAACATGAATTATTACTCAAAAGTAACCCCACTTATGACAGTTTAGTTAGGGAACTCATCACATTTAAAGTTTTCAAAAGATAAATAGCAACCCGAAAATAATAACAGTACTGTTGCAATGCAGGGCATTAGTAATGAGCGATGTTAGAAAATGGTTCTGGAGTAAGGAGGCCTCCAAGCAAACATAAGACTTCATGGTCTCTAATTAAGAAGAGCATTTATTTATATATTAAATATGATAAGACCATACTTAAAGGAGCATTAAAAAATGCCTGAAATTCCTTTTGAGCCTGTAGGAGAATGAAATGTATTACAATCTAAGATCTAGGATGACTGGATATTCCTTGTGTTAAAAGTGAATATTTAGCATCCCTGCATTTCTTCTCTTTTCTTTCTGTTAAACAGCTCAGAAATCTAACTTAATACACAAGTCCCAAGACATAAAGAGAAAAAATACATGCCTGCCTATTTTTAGTCATGAAACAGATGAGTTCATTTGTGAATAAACTGTACCAAGTTATAAATTCCTCAAGAACTTGATAATTTAAAGGAAACTAACTACAGAAGATAAGACTTATGCAAATGTCTTAGCTGGAATACAATACCTGTATCACAATGCTGAAGTCTGTAGAGACCACAACAGAAAACATCAAGTGTGAAAAGGAAACCTTTGGGAATTGTAAAACAAGACGTTAAAAGATTCTACGTTATAAATAGCACCACAGTTTACCTTTATTGGAAGGGGACCCCAGAGATTGTAATGGAAGATGAATCAACATAGTTGGCCTCTTTTCCAAAATCTGTTAGGCTGTTCTATTGGAAAGCACAATGCTTCTCCTTCAATAAATTTTTTACAGCTATAATACTTTATACATATGGAGGGAAATGAATGGTGTAACCTCTTGAACACGTAAGTGTCTATACAAAGTAAAGGTCAGATAGAAAACTAAGTTATTATAGTTGAACTTCCCATTTTTGTTAGTTTATAAATACATTTATCAAATATAGGTGTGAATCTGGAGAATTAACCTAGATGATGGATGTAAGGCCCCAAAACTCACTCAACAAGACTTTTAAAAGGACTGACAGTTGTTCATGTACTCTGAGTTAGATACATAGGAGAAGTACCAACAAGATATTCTCAAGAGGTCAAAACAAACAAAAAATACTTCACCAGCAACTTTCAAAAATCAGAGAACTTTAGAAAAAAGTTTAGCACAAGATTCAATCAAAATAAAACATTCCACAAAGCACTAACTTAACCCATTCAACCTCACAAATTCCAAGTCCATGGAATTTTAAATTACTCAAAAATTCAGAGAAGAGGGCAGTAGAAGAAGGAAAAAAAGAAACAAATATACCTACCATTCCTGTTTCCAATTGTATTCAGCTGGCAGAAACTCCAAGAGGAAGTAAGAGCAAGACACATGCTTACCTCGGTTTCTGCTTTAAATACCCTTTGCCCCTCCCTCCAGGTGGAGCTTCTGGTCATTGGGCCATTCACGAGCTGGGTGAGAGGCTTCAGGGGCAGGTGTGGAGCATTGACTCTGGCTTCCAGGGATTGGCAGGCACTGCCAGGCTGGGATCCTGGCTCCGGGATCCTGGCTCTGGGGGTGGGGTGTGCAGGGCAGGGCACTGCCTCGCCAAGCAAGGCCCGACCTGCCCCTTCCTGCACACACGGGAGATGTTTCGAGCCAGCAATCCTTCCAGTCTCTCACAATGGAAGAGATGATCCTATGGTGGAAAAAATAAGCTCCCATCTCCCTGTGCAAGAATTTTCAAGAATTCTTTTTTTTGAGATTCCCTAGAAAACCACAGAATGGAGGTCCCCTTTTGGTGATTGTGCAACTAGGAAGTGTTACAAAGTGTGGTTAAAACTGCACAGAGAAGACATTTAATAAAAGCTAGATACCTTGTGAAGTGAAATTTTGCAAAATTTTACTCTTCTGAATTGAATTATGTAAACGTATCATGGTTTTTCATTTGCTTTTCCTTTTTGATTGCCTTCAGGTTGGTTTCGGTGGCTCAATTTACTACAAATGTAAGCATGAAAAGTTAGTGAGATGGAAAGATTTTGCACATAAACTTCATAATATGAAGTTCTGCACAAACCTTGTGTTGTTTATGTACAACTGTGCATAAGCAGCACATAACAGTTTATGTTCAGCTCTTGTTGCACAGGAAATTGTATGCAATCTCTGGTACATAAATGTTTGTCTGTTATAGCTTCTGGTATTTAAAACTTTTACTGCCTGAAGGTTTTAACTCTTCCATATAGAAACGTAATTGGTAGTTGCCTCAAAAGAAAAGCTCTGGAGCCATTTTTCGTTTCATGGATAATTCAGAAGTCCAGTGATTTTAGTACCAGTGGGTTTTCTTCAGTGTATTTGTATTGTTATCTCCAAGGTGTTCCAATTGGTAGGCTGAATATTTCATTCCCAACTATGCATTTCTGATTACCACTGACTTGTTAGATTATTAATTTAGGAGAGAACCTTGTTGAGGGCTGGTTTGGTAGACTATACAAATTATTAGAGGTAAAGCCCCCACACCGGCTGGTTTGGTTTTTTTCTATCACATCCTGCCCCCCACTGCAGGTGTCTCTCTCTGAAGGACTCTGCCTTTCATGCCTCTCCTGGTGGAGTGCTCCACCTCTGACCAGGCACTGGACTGCTCCGTCTCTTCATGGACGCAACCTTCCACCTTCCCTGCCTCATTTGTAGAAATGGTTGATGTTTTTGTCATCTTAAGCACCTTTGAGGGATTTTTAAGGATACGGAGGTGCTGCAGCTCTACATACTACCTTAACACAGCTGGTCCCAGATCAGCCACTTTTAAAGTCTAGCCACAGCAGCTCTCCTTGCTAAAGAACCAGGCTCTGAGCTTGAGCACCTCTTTATATTTTAAAGGCTTGTATTCATTTATCTTAAACCCCTGGAATTTTCTCTGACACCGCTGTGAGCACGAATACAATAGCATTCTTACCACGGTACTGCAGCCCGACACATTCCCTTTTTACCCCAATACAAAGCAGCTCTAGCACCTTCAAAAATGTTGCTGAAGACAATGCAATTGTTTAGCAGTTGTGCAAGATAGCTAAAACACAAGCACATCAGAAAGACTAAAATGTAATTATAAAACATGTTATGCTGTTAGTTTAGAAAAAAACCAATCAAATCCTAACAATGCAAACTGACTTTCCTTGTACTGAATTGCACTATTTATTTTGTTCCTTTCAATTACTGCACAAAGCTTTGGTTAGACATAGTGTTGTAATACATTCGTGCTAATTTTTCAGAATCTTTTCCACAGCCTAATTTCTTCACTGAATTGCTCACTTTTTTAGAGGTAGTAACAAGCATAGATTAAAAAGTAGTGAGGGTTATATACATGCAGAAACAAAATAAACTTTGTGGGAAAGCTGACATGCAGAAAATGCATGGCATTTGTGATAAGAAAATCCTGAAAAGTGGTTTTGATGAGCCAGAGAAGGCAAGTTACAATGGTGCTGGCCTTAATTTGTTTTTATTGTCTGTTCCAGATTTCTGGTATAAAATGGGGCCTTGTTGTTAGTTTCTCTATCTACAGTCACATTTTCTATTACGGGTAGTTTAGGTATGGTAGTATTTATTGAGCTACTGTCTGTTTGGCATGATGAATCGGAACACCTTCCTTGGGAATGGAGAGAGACGGATCCACAGCCCCCACAGTGTTTGAGGAGGCTTTAATAAGGTGTTTGTCACTATCCACTGACTTTATAGGGCTCCTTCCTACTCAAGATATTGGCTGAAAATCAATAGAAATGGAATTAAGAGAAGAACAGAAAGAAAGAGAGAAGAAGGATGGAGAAGGGGAAGACAACAAAGCCCTCTAAGCAAAGAGGGTTCTTGATTTTAGACTGACAGGGCTTGAACTGCTTCCCAGAAGAGCTCCAACTCCTGGGTTGCTCCCCAGGCTGAGATTCACCAGTCCTACTAGGGATCAACCTTTCTAGAGACAATTGCTTCTGTCAGGTGGAACCTGGATGCCTCAAGTGGACTGAACTTCACCCACTACAACTGGATCCAGGTGACTGAACTTCACCCACTACAACTGGATCCAGGTGGATCCATCCATGAGCATGTGATTGCTTATTGCTGCTGAGCTTTATTGCTTGGAAACCAGTCCCTGCTTGCACAGGACCTATGTTTTTGCAGTCCCATATTAAGTGATGGCTAAATGCAGAGTCTTCCAAGCTCTGCTTTTTTGGTATCATTAGCTACCTAAGACACTGCCTGAGCTGAGGGCTTTGAACCTATTTCATGCTAATTTACTGCCTGCTCACATTCCTCCTAGACTCTACACAGCTCAGTACGAAGCTTTATTTGTGTTTTAGTTGTGTAGAAGGTATAATAGTTTTATGACTGTATGCTGTTTTGAGGATTAATCTGTAAATTGCTACTGAGTTTAACCATGTGAAAATTGGAGGTCTAACATTTTTTAAATTTTGAAAACTTATTTTATTTCTGACATTTCTGAAAAGGTTTTATTTAATATTAAAAAGGAGTAAATAAAAAAGTCTGTGAATAGTATTTATCAAAGCCAATGCCATATGTTTTTTTCTGCAACCCAGACAGAGTTTTAGAAATGAAGTAAGTCCAGTGATAAATAATTTTGCATTTTTTACCTGTCCTGAATCCTGTGTATATGATAAGTTCACTTAAACCAATTGATGACACAAATGCTGCAAAGTAGAATTAATAAAATGTGCTAACGTATTATTTTGGTTAAAAAATTTTATACATATGCCTTATTTAGACTTAAATACATGATGATTCAAATAAGTACCATACATCACATGATCAATTTTCTGCCAAACTTTTTTAGAAAGGCAATTAGACTTGTCAATCAATATGAATATAAAAATATCAACACTGTATCTGCTGTTTCACAGATATACTGGTTTATGGAACAGTGGCTGAACAACACTTACTTCAGAGAACTGTGATAATACTGAATTTTAAAAGACTAAACAGATGATCTAGGAAGTTTTCATCTCTATATCTAAAAGATAAGATTTGAAGTATATTTTCCATTAACAAAAGGCAGAAAAACATGAGAAGATGTCATAAAATGTATCAATATTCTGCATGAAATTTGGGAAGTTTCTTCAAACTTATTCATACGGCTATCAATATAACTCCTTAATTTGAAATGTAGTTGAAACTGCTTATTCTATCAGATCCCATTACTAAAGTACCCATACAGTGTCTTTCATAGTAAAGGATGTATTCTCCAGATCTCTTATGCTTTAGATCAAACATGAAGTGAATATAGTTTATTGCACATAGAAATGTTGTGTTGCAGTTTATTATTTGAAGTGACGGCTTCTGCAACTCTGCTTGAGCAGATAAATATAAAAGTCTAGAGGAAACATTTCTGCCATCAACAAAGTTAAAGTAAGGACATGTAAATAGTATAACTAGTGCTGATAAACAAAGACTGAAGAGTTTGTCCTGTATAAGTCATAACCTTGGTACTAACAGGCAGTCACAACATTAATTCAATGACTAATGCAATGACATTTCTATTTTTTCCATATGTCCTCTTGCCACTGAATGCACAATGTAGATGTGGAGCTGTTATGCATACTAAGCTTTTTCATTCTCAAAATGTCACAGTTACATATGAACTTTCTACGTTCCTGTCTGGTAAGTAGTCTACTTAATTTGTGTGTCCTATAGTTCCAAGAAACAGAAGATGCAGATATGATTTGTCACTTTCAAATGTGTATTCTATTAATACATTCATATCCATGCTACAAAACAGTAACAGGGGTTTTTTTGTTGTTTTTTTTTTTTTTTAAGAGGAATTTTTCTTTTTTTTTATAGTGGTACTCTGATGTTTTAAGAGCAACCTGTATCCACTCCCTTGGGAACATGGGGTCCATCCCCGATGAAACTTTATAATCCTCAGGAAAATCTTCCTGAGCCCTATTTCCTCCTACAGAAAGCACAGTACTAGTATCAAGTCTGGCACTACTACATGCTAAAACAAGAAGTGCTCACCAAAATATGTATGTGAGCAGGAAATACATCATTCCTCTGCAGCAGTGTTTGGTGCCAATTCTCATAAGCTAAATAACATTTGAACTTCCACTGGGCATGCACATTTTATGACTGTGGTTATAATATGTTTTTTAAGGAAAATAAACGATAGCTGGACATGCATTCTCTGAAGCTTAGAGAGGAACCCAAATAATAATTAGCATTTTCAAAATGCTAATTTTCTGTATGTTTTGGAAGAGGAGGTGCAGTGTTCACGCATGGGCAAGACTCTGCACACAAATTCCGGTGCAAAGTGATTTATTACGTAGCTCGAAATTCCCTAAATACCCCCATAGAACAGGATATAACATCATATAAACAGGAAGGATGATCACCACAGTGTTCCCCTATCACCTGGGATAAAGCAGAGACATTGCCTATTATGGTAATATGTAAATAATACCCTATAAGGTTACAAACTGCATTCATCACCTCTCACAGGTCCAGCTTTGTCAACAAGCTGCAATCCTCTCTCCGCCCACCCCCGGTGACCTGGATACAGCCCCAGGGTCCCCTCCGGGCCCAGGAAAGAGGATCTCTCTCTTTGGCCTACCAGGCCTATCATTCTATCATCACATAGTGTAACCCAAAGGAGGTACTTTGTCATTAATACTTAATTTTGTGATGAAGATAGGCATACTTAGAAAGGGATCAGAATATATTACTCAGGACAGCAGAACCTGGACTACAGAACAGTCCATGTTGCTCATATGTCGTCATTCATGCACAATCCCAAAAATCCCAACTGTATCTAGATATGTGTAGGTTCTACTCACAGGAGAGTCCTGTGATCACTTTACTGAGCCAAATTCCTTATACAGAGTTGTGGTGGTTTAGTTTGCATCTTTTACTTTTTTGTGAGATAAGAATTAGAAGAAGGGCAAAGCAGGCTCAAAACTTTAAAGAATACAAAGAAGCTTATTACTAACAGAATTAAAGGTAATAAAAGAATGATAAAGATTACAACAAACTCTCCCTTTCCCTCTAGCACCCCTCCCCACTTATTTCTCAACTCGCACAAAGGATAACACACATGATTTCAGGTCAGAATTGCAGCTCTTAAGTCTTTTCCATATTTGAAAGAAAAAGAGGTTCCTTCTGCTTCAATGTGGTGCTTTAAACTGCCACAGCAAAAAAACCCACCCGGAAATCTGCTGCCGTGAAATATATTTCTCTCATGAATTCTGCAGTCTTCCCACAACTGCTATCATAAGCCACGCATGGGGTGTC
>VWZT01016225.1:249806-321802 GCA_013397055.1 Pachycephala philippinensis | reverse complement strand
AAAAAAAAAAATGTGGACAGGCTGTAGAGGATCCAGAGAATGACCACAAAGATTATCAAAGGACTGTGAAGCCTGACAATGTGAGGAAAGAGGCTGAGAACAGGTTTTGTTCAGCCTTGAGAATAAAAGGCTTAGGGAAGTACTTATCACCATGTTCCTGTATGTAAACAGCAGCTAAAAAAGATGGAAGCTCCCTTTTTACAAGGAGACACCTGGAAAACAGGAGGGGTAATGGGTACAGGTTACTCCTGGGAAAATTCTGATCAGACTTGATAGGAAAATTTTTCACAATGAGAACAATCAGTTATTGGAATAATCTTCCCAGGGAAGTGGTGGATTTCCCAGCATTGGACACTAAAGATTTAGCTGAACAGGGTGCTGGGCCATCTTCTCTAGGCTCTGATTTTTTCAAGAAAGGTTAGACCAGATGACACTTGAGGTGTCAATACTAGTCCAACCTAGTATTCTATGACTCCATAAATGCAAGCGAGCAGATTCAGTTCTGCCAGGACTCTGTTCTTGTGCTCTGTTTCTCTGAACTGCTCTCATTCCCAGTGCAGGCTACAGCCATCTATCTGCACTCCCAGTCCCTCACACATGCTGAAATGGCTGACAGACCTAGTTTCCAAGCCTGCATTTGTCAGGATTGAGGTCCCTGGACTCCACGTTGACAATCTGCCTTGTTCACCACAGGACATCACTGAAGTTTAGCATCTGCTCTCTCAGCAGCAATCACAAGGTTATTTTGTGGTCAGACTTCTCTCATTCAATTTATTCAAATCAATAGTATTTTAGAAAAGGCATAAAAGGAGAACAATTCCTGGATGTCTCTATATCACAGGCCCTGGCTCTTATGGGATGTTTGATCTCTCTTTTCCTTGCTGGAATGGCAATGCTGTGGGATGCAAGCATTCAAGCAGATTTCTGAAGGAGAGAAGTACAGAGAGGACCAGCCCTGTGTGACACACAGCTGGTTCTGCTATTCACAAGCAAGGAATAACTGGCTGGGGATAAGGTAATCAATTGCAGTCTTGGCTGTAGTGACCTGGAAGCAGTGGAGCTCAGAATGCTAAGGGGAGTGAAAAAAGAGAAGAGCAAGAACACTGGCTTCAGGCAAGTATCCTCACTGAGATGTGATGCCTGCAAGGAACATAAAAAGCAACAAGAAAATATTCTGTGGTTATATTAGCAGCAAAACACTGAAAAGAAAAATGTGGAATGGGGAAGATGATTTAGAGGCAATAGATGAAAACCAACCTGAGTTACTAATTTTTGTTTCTTACACCATTGCCTCACTATTCACCAACAGGGTCTCCCAGGCCTCCGTGATTAATGAAGTTTGAAGAAGAGACAGAACAATTAGCAATGGATGAGAATCAAAACTGGTGTTACCTGAAAAAACCTCTATCTATACAAGTCCTTAGGTCAGGATACTAAGAAATCTGACCGATATCCTCGCACAACTGCACTGTGTTGACTTCCCCAGGTAACAGAGACTGGCAAGATTCCTGATGAATGAAGAAAAGCACTCATCTTCAAAAAGGATCAAAAGAAAATCTGGTGAACTACAGGCCACTGAATTTCATTTTGTCTCTGGGAAAATCATAAAGTCCTTATGGATCACAGCTCTAGGCATATGAAGGGCAAGAAGAACGTGGCTGGGTTTTTAAGGGTAGATCATGTCTGACCAACATGGTTGCCTCTGTGATAAAATGACTGGGTTTACAAATGAAGGAAGAATGAGGGATGTCATTTATATAAATTTCAGCAAGACTTTCAGCATTGCCTTCTCCCATGTTCTTGCACATGATTTAGGACACCTAAGGCTTGGTGAGCGAACAACCAATGGGTAAAAATCTAGTAGAAATATCAGGCTAAAAAGGCAAACATTATTGTGTTGTGGTCATACTGGAGACTGATAACAAATGGAGTGCCAGAGAGGTCTAACCTGGGAAATGTTGTGCTTAATATCTTTAACAATGGTCTGGAAAAGGCAGTGGAGTGTGCCCTCATCAGCTTTGGAGATGCAATCAAATTGGAGGAGACTAGTCCATGGGCTTGACGGCAGAGCTGTAGGAATGGATTGACAGGATCTTTATGAAATTGAACAGGGCCAAGTATACAGACCTGCACATGAAAGAGAAGAAACCCTACAGTGACAGAGGCTGGGAACAGATTAGCTGGAGAGCAGCTCTGTGAAATTAGGCCCTGGGGTCTTGTCAGACTGCTGGTTGAAAATGAACCAACACTACGTCCAGGCAGAAAATAAATCCAACAGCTTTCTGGGCTATATTAACACAAACAGAGCTAGTCGTTCAAGGGGAGAGGTTTTCCTCCTCCATTCACCATTTATTAGACTGTGTCTGGAATACTGTGTCCAGTTTTGGGCCCACAATACAAGATAGACACTGACAAGCTGTAGCAAGTTCATCAAAGGGCCACCAGGGTAGGTGGAAGTTGGGACCCTGTCCTGTTTAGCCTGGAGAAGAGAGGTCTTCTCCAGGCTAAACTGGAGAAACTGAAAAAAAATGGATAAACTGAACAGACGCCCATCCCAGGTCCTATGAGGAGGTTATAGAAAAGACAGAGCTAAGGTCTGCACAGTGGTGCATGGAAGGTCAATAAGAGGCAAGGGGTGTAAGTTAAAATAAAGTTGATATTGAGTATAAGACAAACATTTTCTGCAGAAGCAAAACGTGAGAAGTTGTGCCGTCTCAGTCTATCCCTGGAGGCTTTCAAGACCCAGTGGTAGAAAAATCTGGGCAACCTGATCTGATGACAGAAGTCACCTTGTTTTGGGCAGGAAGTTGGATTAGGAATATCCACAGAGACCTTCTCCCCTAAATTATCACAAGATCATATTCTATGATCCCATAAACCTAACACAAAAAACTGGTTATATGTCTGGGTCTGCATGAGCCTCCTACATAGTCACTCTTCCTCCCCCTGAATATCCTGGTGTGTTTGAATTTCCCATACTCTCTTTTTCAGGGCCTTTTGTCCTTTGTGTTAAAATAGACTGTGTTCCTCTTCCACATCTAGCTTTTCTTTTCATATAGAATTATCCTCTTTGATTTCTTTTTCCTGCTGGCATATCAAGCCTGATGCATATAAGCCCCAAGAAGAAAACATTGTTTCAGCAGTGGGGATTAGACACTACCATCCCTAGTGTCTTTATTTCTTGCAGGAGGTCTGTTTTATCTTACCATCTTAATTAGGGCTACTAGCAATATGAAGTCCATAAAGATGCATAAAATATTTTAAACTTTAAACCGTTACACTGGCCAAATATAACATAATGCTATAGCTTCTCTTTCTAATCATTGACATTATCACTATGCACACCAACACCTGCAAAGATAACCTGATAAAATGGGTGACCTGATTAAGCATTTCCTGATTGAACAGAGTGCTCCATATTAGCAAGCCTTCCATTGTGCTTCTGCATGCTGGGGAAATTATCTAAAAAAGGCATACAAAGAGAAAAGAACTGGAAAAATGTTACTGTAGAGCTATGGAATACGAATTATGTGTTTCTACCTAAAAGAAGAGGAGCAGAAATATGATTCCACATGTAAGTAAGAAGTTTGCTTCATTTGCATATTGCAAAATCTTGTTCATGAATGTTTCCTTAAAGACCTTAATTATACAGCAGTTGCCACTAAATACAAAATTGATTTAGGAAAGTGGGAGCAGCTACTGATATCTTTGAGAACAGGTAGAGAGATGGTATCAGTTGAATTTGTGAGGGGATCAGGGCATTGGAGATGAGAAAGGGTTGGATGGAATATCCTCTAAGGAGCATCTGAGCACCCTGGGTTTGTCTAATTTGGAGAAAAGGATGCTGAGGGGTGACCTCATTGCTCTCTACAGTTTCCTGAGGAGGGGAGGTGGAGAGGGAGATGCTGTGCTCTTCTCCCTGGGATCCAGTGACAGGAATGGTTCTGAGCTGCATCAAAGGAGTTTTGGACAGAACAATAGGAAGCACTTCTTTACCAAGAGGGTGGTCAAACACAGGATACCTAGAAAGGTGGTTTATACCCAAAGCCTGCCAGCATTCAAGAGGCATTTGAACAACACCCTTAACACCATACATTAACTTTTGGTCAGCCCTGACTTGCTCAGGCAGTTGAACAAGATGATGGCAGTAGATCCCTTCCAACTGAAATATTGTCGTGTAATGCAGTCTAATTTTGGTTTTGTCTTCACAATCAACCTGATTAAGCTTTCTGACCAGGTTGCATTTTTTATGATGCACTATGGTTCTGTGATGCCAGTGAATCATTGAATAGGCAGCTTGTTTGGGAACTGAGACCACAGGAGAAAATGGAGATACAAACCTAATCAGACATGCCTCCCATAAATCATTACAATGAAAAGAATTTATTTTTTTCGGCTAGGACTGGAGATATTTAGGTCATGCACTGCAATGAAAATTAGTGCCCCTCAAACCTCACCTCCTGCCCCTGCAATGTAATTTTTGTTTTTATTTGCTTTAATAAATTGATTAGTGACTTCTGAGCTGTGCATGAAGTTAACACAATAAATAAAATTATGTTTTGAGCAATGTACAGGTAAAGATGGTTTTGGTTCACCCTACCTTTCTTTTCCAAGAAAATTCTTTTCTAGCCTTTTCTTATTCGATTTTACTGTGGTTTGCTTCCTTTTAAAGGGGCAGTGTGAGTACATCAACAGTGCTCACTCCCCCTTTAAAAATGTCAGAGTGACTTGCACTATTTTTGGTGTTGTTCTACTCAACTGTGCACACTAATAGACATTTCACAGTACTTCACACAGATTTTGAGGAAATTATGTCTTTTGAAGCAGCAGCAACCATACCAAATATGCTGAGGTTTGGCCTGCATGTGGGTTATGTTCGCTCTGTGTCATAAAAATGCAGGAACAGGGTGTCCCATTCCTTTGGCACGGGTGAGCAATGACACAATATTCACATCTTGAAACTCAAGCCCACACAGATCACTAGTCTAAATCCTTAGGCACTTATGACTTTACTGCATGATAAAGGAAGAATAATTGGGGAAAATTCTCTGTTAATAAACAATTAACTGCTAAAATCTAAACCTATTTAAGGGTTACTGATGAAAGTAACAATAATAGGCCAGTAACAGTTTCATGTATTTCAACTCATGAAGGGTGAAATCTGTTGTTTTATGAATATTAGCATTTAACATTATGAATAGTTCACAGCATGCCCATCTGGACCTAACATTCTCTATATTTAAATATCATTCAGCAGTTATGAAACTGTCTGAAAATGTTTTTCTCCTGCTGATTCTTTAAATGCATTTATTTCTTGGTTCTTTCATTTATTTTTTTAAGTATCAGTACTGTATCTCTACATTATGTCTTATTAGACCTGGAAATATTTGGAAAGTAGCTTCTTTATGAGTACTGTTAGTCAACTTTTTTGAGATTCATAAAACTGACTAGTTATTGTTTAAGTCTGAAATTTTATAAATGGTATACATCTAGGTCCCAGATTTTTACCAGCTCAGGATATGTGATAGCCATTTCTTAAACAAACTGAAAGGAACTTGGCAGACTCTTAAAACCAGAAAAATTGTGATTACCTAGCCTGACTTTCTACACAAATGTCATTTAGTGATTTCACTTTAAGTGAGAATAAATCTCATAAGGAAAAATCAGTCTTGATATTCATATTTTAAGCAATATATTGCCAAGTGATCTTTTGCAAACTTTTCCAGTAATTAATTTCTCAACTTTAAAATATGCAAAATTTTTGTGGCTTCAATTTCCAGACACTGTGTTCTGTTATAATTTGTTTTACTAGACTGAAAAACCTTTTATCTCATAGCTGTTTCCTGTGGCTATACCAGGAGAGAAATTCAGAGAAGCTAACTTAGTCTGCATGCAAATCTAGATGTAAATCCTCTCTAGATTTCTTCTTTTTGAACAGTCTTTCTCTGTGTCCCCTCTTAACTCCTTGTGCATCCCCAGTGTACGTGCTGGCAGGGTGGTGTGAGAAAGAGAAAAAGCTTTAGCACTGTACAAGCACTGCTCAGCAACAGCTTAAACACCCCTTGTTATCAGCACTGCTTAGGTCAGAAAGAGCTCCTATAGAGAAAATTACCTCTCCCAGTCAAAACCAGTATATCTAGGAATTACCAATGTTAATCAGATCATATCCTAATATGTGTGTGTGTGTGTGTGTGTGTGTACACATATATATATAACATATAATATATTTTATGTATATATATACGCATATATATAAATAATATATACACACACATATACCTTGTAGAACGAGTATATGCTTTCCATAAACTCTGATGAATGACTAGGAATAAATGGGTAGGAACTGTGGCAACTGGGCAGAGCATCAAATAAAGTATACCTAGCAAAGTCTGTAAAGATTTATAGGAAGAAAGATTTCTAAATTTAATCTGTAAGACACAGTGAAACCAAAGAGAGGATGTTCCAATACATATCAAGTAAGAACAGATGATGTGAAGATGCCCGGAGAGCTCCATTTTTATTAAATGGGTTTGCTGTGATCAGATGGATAACACAACCACCATCAGTGATGATCAAGAATTGGGAGGTAATAAGCAAATATTAGGTTTGATATTACTTAGATAGGTTAGATGATGTCAACTCATTTGGGTGTGACAACAGTTAGGCCAAGGAAAAGGATCTTGTGTTTATATTGAAAACATGTGGCAGTAGCTGTGCATACCAACCAATTTGGGGCTCATAGCTGTATACAGTAGCAGATTTAAGAATGTGCTGATTAGCANGTGTGAGAAAGAGAAAAAGCTTTAGCACTGTACAAGCACTGCTCAGCAACAGCTTAAACACCCCTTGTTATCAGCACTGCTTAGGTCAGAATGAGCTCCTATAGAGAAAATTACCTCTCCCAGTCAAAACCAGTATATCTAGGAATTACCAATGTTAATCAGATCATATCCTAATATGTGTGTGTGTGTGTGTGTGTGTGTACACATATATATATAACATATAATATATTTTATGTATATATATACGCATATATATAAATAATATATACACACACATATACCTTGTAGAACGAGTATATGCTTTCCATAAACTCTGATGAATGACTAGGAATAAATGGGTAGGAACTGTGGCAACTGGGCAGAGCATCAAATAAAGTATACCTAGCAAAGTCTGTAAAGATTTATAGGAAGAAAGATTTCTAAATTTAATCTGTAAGTCACAGTGAAACCAAAGAGAGGATGTTCCAATACATATCAAGTAAGAATAGATGATGTGAAGATGCCCGGAGAGCTCCATTTTTATTAAATGGGTTTGCTGTGATCAGATGGATAACACAACCACCATCAGTGATGATCAAGAATTGGGAGGTAATAAGCAAATATTAGGTTTGATATTACTTAGATAGGTTAGATGATGTCAACTCATTTGGGTGTGACAACAGTTAGGCCAAGGAAAAGGATCTTGTGTTTATATTGAAAACATGTGGCAGTAGCTGTGCATACCAACCAATTTGGGGCTCATAGCTGTATACAGTAGCAGATTTAAGAATGTGCTGATTAGCACTGCCCAGGAATTGGGAACAGTTGCAAGTAAGTGCTGCCACATTTCTTTGGCCTTTAAAAAAAAAAACGCGCTCAAATCAGTAGCTACCTTGGTCAGAGCAGTAGCAACCTTTGAACAGGTGTTTAGATCTCAATTAATTCATTTTCACTTAAATAGTTCCTGATGATCCTAGTTGAACATGGTAAGTAGTCTTATAAAAAGTAAAGAATATTTTGTATTCTGTGTCTAAAACTTTAGAATTGCAAGTTTTCAAATTGCAAAATCCAAAATAGATCAGGAACAGTTTCTGTGCTGAGGTTGGTATTGTCCATTTTAACCCATATAAGTGGCATTATTGTATGTAAGTATCATCTATATAAAGCAGCGTTCCAATTCACAGCTGAAAAGGGAGGAACAGGAGGGGATTTTATATTTAGAGACTATATTATTGATCCAATTGATTTTAGAACAGCTTTCATAGCTTGGCAGAAGCCAGAAAGTACTTAACAGAATACTGTCACTAGCATTCATAGAATGATACAATGCTTTTTTGATAAATTCCTGTTTAAAACTTTTAGACAAAGGTCCCTAAACTAATGTACCATCGTTTCTTTCAGATGCCATTCCTGCAACATTTCCCTCTATCCACAGAATTTTCTTCTTCCCTTTATTTCCTCCATGACTACTTCACTGCAATACCACTGTGTCCTTTTCTCTGCCCTTCTCTTCATCCAGTGCTTCCAGTGTTCCAGAATACATCCTTCTTCTGTGCCCACACACTTTGCCAGGTTTGTGGTGATATCCATTTCTAAAGGTTAGTTACCATTCAGCATATATAGTGTTATGCTCAAAATCTTGTAAATTGCACAGAAGAAGCAAACCTTATATATAAATAAAGGCATTAATTTATTTTCATATTATGGAAATCTTAAGAATTTAGCCATTATTAGTCTAGATCTAATTGTTAAAGAAAGAATAAAAATAAAGTTAAAATTGTTTTACACACAGTTTTTACCTGTATTCCTGATGTTATGCTCACCCTTCCCCTGCTCCTCTGAGTCCTAATATTGGTGGGTTAAATCTACAAGAGTTGGGGGGTGTTACAGAGAGTAACATCTGGGCTTCTTTGCCAGGAGTAATGAAATGTTAATGGTTTCTTCCTCCTTCAGTGGTCACTGGGAGTCAATTTGATGTGTTTGCTCAAATGTTTTTCTGTCTTTCTCTTTATTCATTAGTTTGCTGACCACATTAGCCCCAAACTTACTACATACGTTTCCTCTATGTTTGATACCACTTCTTTGTTCTCCTTGTTATCCCTAAAACCAGTTTTGTCCAGCTCCACGGTTGCATCTCCATAACTCAGTGTTGATCAGTTGCTTATAGCTGTGGGGTCCCCAGTGCCAAGGCTGTTTTCCATCTCTCACCATCCCAGTCCCACATTGCTTCATGCCACATCCTGTATCTTCAGTTCTGAGACTTCTGATCTCGTACACTGTTTCTACATTACACAGAATAATTGCTTATTACTGTTATTGGTATAAAACTATGATCGAACCAGGCAACGATAAACAAAAGCGTTAGAGGAAAATATCATAGTGGATCCAACAATCTGAGAGAGGAAAGGCTGTTGCAGCTCCATGCCCCCAGGTCTAAAAAATAATGAGCCTGAAAATGTATTCCCACTCGGCACACACACATTAAGAACAGGTACACACCATGCGTGTATTTATCTGGCCACACAAATAAAAGAGAGATATTCTGACACAAACACAGCAGCAGTGGTTTCAACCTGCTCCTGTCTCTGGCTGAGCAGGATGGAGATATGACAGTAGGAGTATATATCACCTCTCTGTATATGTATAGTGTGAGTCCCTCAAGCAGCTGGCCTGTTACACCCAGCCTGAGCAGTTGCTGTCCCTAGATCCCAGTCTTCCCGACTGCTAACACCTGGACATGTGAACCTCCATGGTCACAGTACCATAGTCCTATTCCAATTGCTGGTGCAGACCAGCACACACACACACATAGACACACAGATGTCCAGGATTCTCTGGTTCCATAGATGACATCTTTGTGCTCTCACTCTTAGAGAGCCACAGATGCCCTCTCACACACAGAGCTGGCCCTCAGACAGCCACACACCCCTCTTAATCCCAAGCCACTCCCTGCTGGCTCGTTCAGCTTGATCTTCACTAGTGATCCCACACTTGCACACTTGCAGTCACTCCAGTTGACACCACAGACCCATACACACACTGGCACATGGAGTAAAGAGCCTCTTACTGGAAAATAATTGAAGGAATTTAACAAGCAGACAGGGCAGACTGCAGTGATAAAGCCCAGGACATGGCTAGAAAGCATACTGACCAGCCCTTGCTTACATGCAAATAGACTCTCCCCTCATCCCTCTATTTCCCTCTACTTGTTTCTCCCCAAATCACCTAAACCTCTCCCGTTTCTCACCTTTTGTTCCTCTCCTAAACATACCTTCATAAATATTGGGCAATCCCAACACTGTCTTTCCCTGCTTCCCATACTGTTTCCCACACCCCTTGGCAGCAACTTTCTTAGTGCAAAAGGTGAGATGGAGATCTGGTCCCAATGACTCCTCACGATGAGTTTCACACTGGGTCGAGGGGCTTAGGCTCTGCTGGGAGGGGCATATACAGAGTGTCCCTTTTTCTGAGTCCTGAATTTGGGTTCCTTGGTGCCCCGCCATTGTGTTCTTGTTCTCTGGGTTTGTAGAGATGAGATTTTGATGGGCTAAAGGATCCCTGGCAATGGACCTGGGAGCAAACTGGAAACAGCCAGGATAGACTTCCCCACCTGCATTGTGCCTCTGTGTTCTTTTGTGAGTGTGAAGGTGAGTTTTATCACATAACAAAAAGTACAACGACTGCCACCTGATCAATAAGACAAACTGCCATCATAACTAAACCAAGCGAAACAAAGATGCGAGTAGGTCAAGAAAAGTTCAGGCACAGCAAACTTACAAGGCCTCAGTCCTTTGGGTGTACAAATTTACAGCCTGCTACTCTCAGTGGCTCTGCTGTATGACAGGGCTATCTGGCTACTATTGCCAGTTAGCTGATATAGCAGGTGACACTTCAGAGTCACTGGCTTTAGGCCACATGAGTCACGGTGGCGCATCTGGAAGCTGTACTGCCATATTTTCAAGAGTAATTAAACTAGGTTGGTTAAAGGTTGCTCAAATGTGTGAAAAATCTGAGTTAAAATTATACATCTCAGTTGCTTGTTGGATGCCAATTCATGGGGAAAAAAAATGTTAGACTGATTCTATGAAATCTTGGGACATCACCTTGAAAATATGGGGACTGGGTAATCTGCCTGTATAGTATAATGCATAGCTTAATGGTATTCAGCCATAACCACTTCTCAGTCACAGGCAGAGGCAGTTTCTTTTACTTGTACTTGGCTCTCCATCTCCAGGCAGGGAGAAGTATCTGGCTACAGCATGAATTTGGTTACTGATATCAAAAGGAACAACATTTCTACAGGGTGTAGGGAACAGAAATGGCTCAGTCCAAGCTTCTGATTAGTAAGAGAAATGAGCGGCAAAAATTTGTTTATCAAGAAGGAAAATCTGCTCTAATTTTCTGTTCTGTATGTGGAAGAAGATACTTCATTCTACCTTGTGGTAAAAAGATGGGGATGGAGAAAATTAGAGGGAGGAGTTTTTCTGTTTTCTTAATTGTTTCCAGGAAAGTTCAATTATTCATTGCCCTTTGGAATACAAAATTGTAACTAAGCAAAAGGGATTTGAGCAGGAAAATGTAAGAAGAATTTACACTTCTTTTTTTGAACTGAAAAGCCCCAGTGTTCATTTATGATGATATTATGAGTTGCAGTGCGGTTCTTAAACATCATTAATCACTACAGATGGCTACAAACCCATTAAATCTTTTAAGCACCTGTTTGCTTATCAAATGCTCACATGGTAAGCTACCTTCTGGTTCACATAAGCACATTAGTTGCAGAACATATAATTACCTTACAATAACTGTACTTGTGCTAATTACCAGTCCCCTGAAAGAAAAAAGTGGAACCTATTGAGTAGTGGGTGTGGCTGGAACTTAAAAACAGAGCTTCTAGACTGAGCAGCAGGGCCGGATGACTACTTGTAAAATGTTTGTCTTATTTCTGGTAAGCCTAGTTCAATTCCACAGTGAGCACCTAAGTGAAATAGCTTGATTATTTTTTTTCCATCAGTCACAAGAGAACATCACCCCACATAATTTATCACAATTTGTCTCTTTTGAAGAGAGCTTCAGGATAGAAATAGCATAAAGACTGAATTATTTCTCACTCAAATGTGTTGCACCATCTTTGAAAATGTGGTGTTAGACAGAAATTGCAATCTCTTGTCATACTTCAAGTCTTATCAGGACAAAGCTCTGTGCTACAGCACACATGAGAGTGCTCACTTTCCCAGAAGTATTTAGAGGCAGTACCATTTATTTCCAAAGTAATAGCCTCCCTGTTTGGGATGGTAGGGTTTATTCCATCCTGCAGAATGGTTAAATTAATTAAACAAACAGACAAACAAACAAAGATATGATAAGGTAAGTGTAGTGAGAGGGTTATTTCACTAAGAGATTTCTGTGCCATATATGCTAGCATCCTAATAGAGGCATAGAAATATGCTTAAACTGTGTAAATCTATATAATTTTTTCTAGAGCTATACATATTTCTATAACCTCTGAGTGTGGCCCACAATTTTCTGATAAACTTCCCTAAATCCAGATCTGGTCTGAAGAACTATATTCTGGTGACATACTACAGAAAGAATGCCATGTGAGCAATCCGAAGTCATCTTGACAATATTGAATACTAATCAGTTTTTTTTCATAAATTATTTTCCAAATGTCTATATACGGTCACTGTACATATTTGCATATAATCATATCAAAGAAAATGCACTAAAACTATGACTAGAACATTATCACAGAACCATGCTGTGAACTAGAAAAGCGGTAACTTCACATATCTACCACAGCCACACCATAAGAGCAACCCAAGCCAAATTCCATTTATAAGCTTTGAATTGAGTTTGATGAACTTAGAAAATTACTGCAATAAGTTTCTGCTTTTTTTCCTGAAATAGCTTTTCATACCACAAGATTCAGAAATTTGAAGACTGAGATACGGTCACAATGATGTACAGTCATTTTGCTGAAGTTAATCAGCAGAAATTTTAACAGTGGCTGCAAAACCCAGAATTGTTTCAAAGGCACTATTTATCTACCCACCCTTGTCCTTATTTATCTGGATACCAGCTACTCCCATTTCACTTGGAATACAATCTGGACTGATTGTCAAGATGCCAGTTTGTTCTAAAGGACCTGATAGACATCATCATCAAAAAAGGTGAATTGTAAAAATCTCAAATGTCTACTACATGTTTATTGGCTGAAATGTGATTCTCCTCAGTCTGGTATAGCCTGAAGGATGTTACCAAAGGTTGACAGAAGTTTTCCAGAATTCTGGGAAAGTAGCTGACTAAAATATGTTCTGTGGAAGAAAATGTTTAAAGAGATAGATTGAGGTAAAAGGTAGCTGGTGAATTAAAATTACTTTCAAACACATCTCAAAAAGGACAAAATTGTGCACAAATACAAAAAATATTGACACCCTAATTATAAGACATTCCTTTTTTAATCCTGAAAATATTAGGTCCTAGAGAATCTTTGTTAAGAAGATTTTAAACTCAGAGAATAGAAAAATAATTGATAAAGTCAAAGGGAGGTTGGGTGGAATCTCGATCCTTTGTATACTCTCCAGTCTCCTCTAGGCCTTCAACATTAAAAAGTACATTACTTTATAGCCTTCAATGTCTTACTCTCAGACAGAATAAAATTAAGGGGTCTGATTAGAAACTTATGCATTGACCCTGGTAAACCAAAGGCTCTGCCTTAGTGGTAAAGCTTGTTCCAAAAATCCAAAGCAAAAATTGTTGTTTAATTATACGTATACCGTAGTCCGACTTTGAAAAGTACTTGCGAGTGAAAGGAAAGCTGTCTTTTCAACCCCTTAAATTGGTGTCAGTTCAACTAATGGGCCAGTTAATTAACTAATGGGTGTGAAACACAGGCCTTCTCCAGAGGTAAAACAGATTAAATATATCACTTAATTGCCTAGTATGGATTGACACAATTTGTTGGTGGGACTCGCCTGAAGTTTCCACAAAATTTCTTGGAGTGCATTTCCTCTGGAGGATTATGAGCAGGTACAAAAAAGGAACAAAAGGGACGTATACTAATTCTTCTAAAACGCTAATGTGTTTCTTCATAATAAAATGTGCTGTAAGAATAACAATTACTGTGAAGTGTGATGAAAATTAACCTAAGTTTTTTAAAAGAAGGGTTTTTTTAAGAAGAAAAGACTGGCCTTTCAAAACCTTGTAACCTGGTTGGAGATTTCTATGCAGTAAAAAGTATATTATCTAGCACAAATGAGATATCAGAATTATCAGCCATATTCTATGAAATTGATAATAATTTTTCACCTTAAACTTCTTTGAACTGCAGTATTTTTGCACTAGTATGCAAGATTCTGAGTTCTGCCTCCTCATCCTGACTCCAAAATGCGTTATAACATTTTAAAAATAAGGCTTTGTGTGAACTGACAGTAGTCTACCAAGATTCAGTGCATACTCCCAAATTTGTCATTGAGAGGAATACATCTGGTACAGGTAGCTCGATTTGCAAGCTGCAGTGCGAGAAACAGATTGAGATGCAGATTGAGCTCTGGGTGGGAGCCCGAGACAAGAGGCTGTGAACTGACTCTGTTTCTTCCACCCTAATATTCTTCTTCCAGCTGCATCTTTCTTTAGCTCATTCATATTACTTTCCTGCTGTTTTCAAGTTATATTGCAATTATATTATGTAAGTCTCACTATCCACCAACTTAAAAATATGATGCACACACCTTTTTATATTTTCCAGGCTGATTTTCCAGCCACCTGGGCTGGCCACTCTAAAATTTTCCTTGACTTCCTAAATTCCAGAGGATAAAATAAAATCTGCATGAGGATCATATTGCTGTAATAAAAAACTCAACACAGCAACCACAAAGCCATTGTCTAGCAATGCTGATCTTTTTAGGTGATAGACTTAGACTTTTCAGATTGAACTGGCTGCATTCTTCAGAATGCAAGCTTTTGTTATAAACAAAACCATATTTCAAGCTCTTGGGTCTTCTGTGTTTTGGTAGTGTAAAATTAGGTGGTTTTATTTTAGAGGAGTGCATATGCTAAGGCCTGTTATGAATTCGCTGTCGCCTCTTGTTTTGTCTTGTATGCAGAAAGTCCAGACTAATACCTTTCATAGTAGGTTTCAACCAAATATCTTAACCCTTCTTATTTAAAAATTTTTTGACTGGTGAGATATTCATGCTGGATTCAATAAAGATGTATTGTTAAAACCTTTGTGGAGAGATTACCAAACATAATTGTGAATTTAAGAAGTTGTTTAAAAAAGTTTCTCATCTGGTTTCAAGATAACCTTAAAAATGTAAATCAGTCTGTAAGGCCTTTGTGGAATTTATAACAAAGCATCTTACAATAATGTCATCAAGACAAGTTAAACAATAAGTCTTTTGACTGGCCTTAGAAAATCACAGGTATTTGCTATCAGAAAGAAACAGTTTCCTTCAAGACTGTTAAATTTTACATGGCCTTTAGAGATTACTCTACAAAATTATCCAGCTTGCTCTAGCAAGAGTTTTCCTATGAACCGATACATTATTATCTCTTTGACCATGATGAAGAGCCTTTTGAATTCAGGCTTATATAACATATTTGGTGGAATTTAGAGTTCAAACCTCATCACACATTTTAATTATGGATGACAGCACTAACACGACTGCATGGCAGGCTTTAAGAAAAATTTAAATATATAGCATATCATTACAAGTGGTTGGAACATTTCTACCTGTATGACATTTTTGTAAAATATACTGGTGAACACCCTAGTGTTCCATAAAGATAAAACTCTTTCCACGCAAATTTTATCTAAAAAGGCTTTTTCTCAAAAAGAACACCTTGTTGAGAAGAGTAGGATATAGCTTAGTGTCTGAATTACTGTCTTGAATGTTAAGAGTGTAGATTTACACTTCTGCATTAGGATGGAAAAGCTCTGCTGTGCCATAAACACAGCAATGAGCTACAGTTGGGATCAATGCACTTGTGCCTGAGAAATCAGGTTGCAAAACCCGATGGATGTAAACAGTAGTAAAAGGATATATATTTTTAAAAATGTCTCTAATTTAGATAGATTTTCTTTATAAAATGCTGTATATTGTAATCATTCTGTTAGTTTGGGTTTGGGTATTTTTAATCAAACATCGTCAAACAAAGACACCAGGTGTAAATGATTGATGAGATCTCAGATCCTCAAATATTGTAATGTTTCTACAACAAAAGTTATTGCAAGTAATGAGTGTAAAAACACACATAAAATTCAGCTTGCTTTGTCATCCTTTTCTAATTCAGCTTCACCAAATCTAATAAACCAAAATTACAACTATTCCACAGCTGATTGAATAAAATGTTCATGTAATGAAAAATTGTCCAGTCTTGTTCTGACTAAAGTCATTGAAAGGTTTTAAGTCAAAACTATAAACTAAATGGAGAATGTGTTTCTCAAAGTACAGACTTATTGATTAGTGCAAATGAAAATGGTGTCTCTGAAGTATGTAACTCATACAACCCCAAAATATATTTAAAAAAAAAAATATTGTCTTTTCAAAATATTTTTCCAGGCTATTTGATATCAAAAGACAGAAGATACAGTCCCTTCAGCAGAGAATTTTTGATTAAGTAGGGCAAATAGATAAAGTATCATAACAGTGAAAGAAAAGGCTCGGGGGTCCTGATTCATTCCGCCTATCTCCAGGCATTGCACTTAAAAGCATAGGTAATGGATGCTCCCTGTGTACTCAGCAAGGAGAGAGAGGAATATCCAGGGAGGGATTCAGATCACAGACAAGGTATTTTCCTCTGGGGATGCCTCTCTTTCTCATCAGTATCATAAGTAAAGAACCTATGGCAACCAAGAGCCTAATTTAAAAATGTCTGCAGGTGCCTAAAGTCAGAGAACAAGAAGTTGATTCAGGATAGGAGATAATGGATATTCACTCAGACAAAAGTGCTATACAGATGGAAATAAAGATATTTATTTATTTATAATAACATCTTCATTCATGTTGCAAGCTGGCATGTCACATGTTTTACAAATACCATGAATTGGCAGATATTACAAACCCAAACAATTTTAAAGAGAGCGTGACCAGTATGATAACATATGCAAAAATAGGTCCTACTTGACAACAACTTGCAGTCTTATTGTTGGATGTACAGTGTATTCATATCTTGTAGGATGAAAGGATTTTGACTTGATATTAAGTTACACCACATTAACCATTATGGTCTTTTATGATGGAGTGACTGCAATAGCTGATAAGGGAAGACTGTCTGATGCCCTCTCCCTAGAATTCTGTAAGGTGTTCAGCAGTCTCACATGACATCCTTATCTCCAAATTGGAGAAACATGGATTTGAAGGATGAGCTGTTGGGTGGATAAGGAATTGACTGGATGGACACAGACAGACCATTCTGATCAATGGCTCTGTTTCCAGGTGGAGATTGTTGATGAGTGGTGTCTCTCAGGGCTCTGTCTTTAGTTCTCTTTAACATCTTTATCAATGACACAGACAATGAGATCAAGTGCAGATCAACAATTTTGCAGATTATATGAAGCTGCCACAAGTTGACAAAACAGAAAGAAGGGATGCTGGAAAATCTTGAGTTGGATTCACGAGAACCTAATGAAGTTCAACAAGTTCCAAGTGCAAAGTGTTGCTTTTGGGGCAGGGGAATTCCAGACATGAGAACAGACTGGGAGAAAAACTCACTGAGAGCAGCCCTTTGGAGCAGGACTTGGGGGTTTTGGTGGATGAAAAACTGGACATGAGACAACAGTGTGCACTCACACCCCAGAAAATCAGTAGTGTCCTGGGCTGCCTCAAAAGCAGACTGGTCAGCAGGTTGAGGAAGGTGATTCTGGTCCTCTGCTCCACTCTCATGAGACCTCACCTGGAGAACTGTATCCACGTCTGGAGACCTTAGCACAAAAAGGACTTAGACCTGTTAGAGTAGGTTTACAGGAAGGTCATGAAGACAAAAGAGGGCTGGAGCACCTCTCCTAGGAAGACGAGAGAGATGGGGTTCTTCAGACTGAAGAAGAGAAGACTCTAGAGAGACCTCATTGTCGCCTTCCAGTACTTGAAGGGGGCTTATAAAAAAGAGCGAGATCAACTTTGTACAAGGACATGTAGTGGTAGGACAAGGGGGAATGAGAGATTTAAATCAGATGTTTGGAAGAAATCTTTTACTCAAAGGTTAGTGAAGCAGTAGAAAGAAGCTGTCCAGAGGAGCTGAGGATGTTCCATCCTTGGAAGTTTTCAAGGTAATTGGATGGGGCTTTGAGCAATCTGGTCCTAGTAGAAGGTGTCCCTGCCCATGGCAGAGGGGTTACAACTAGTTGATCTTTAAGGGCCCTTCCAACACAAAAAATTCTGTGATTCTGTGATTTTATGATATTACTTGGGGATATGAAAAATTATTATCTTTGCATTAGAGGAGCTTCTGTAATATAGTTTCATTAAAAATCTTTGTCCAGGTATATAATAATATCCCCATAATCCATGTGAAGGAAGGAGAAGGACTATGTTTTCTGCTGCCCTTTCCTTCCCCTCAAAGCTCAGGGTTCTACCTTCTAATGATTTATTGGACATATGTGGTTGCTATGCTTTTTTCCAAATTATTTATCTTTTCTCTTGCTTCTATCGCTCTGTTCCATATGATTTATTGCGTCACTGGCTTCCTGGTATTGCTAATGCCGCCAGAAACATCCTAATTAAAGGACTGAGTCATGAACAGAAAAGCAAAGTGGAAAATGAAGGAGATTTTCTAGCCCCACATCCATAAACACTGTGGACAGGCAATTTCTCTACAAATATTTATACCATCACTCCCTGAACTTTCAAGGAGTAATTATTTCTCCCACTTTTGAATAATTGTCCTTTCTTAGGAACTAGATTATCCTCAGGTATTAATTAATGAGATAAAACCAAAGATGGATTTTTTCCTCTAGGTTTTAAAAATATATCTGAATAGAAAGAGATTTGTGATGTTTCTTCTTTTAAAACATGTATTAGAAAAGCCTTAATGCTCTACTGATTCATTATTTTCATTAGCCTTTAAATAAAATAAAGGCTCTACATACATTTCTCCTCTAACCTGTGTGAACACACATACACATGTACACAAATATATACACCTATATTACACTAACAGGTAGATAGATAGCAGGTATAATATTCATACAATAAAATAATTAATGGAGATATTTATTACCTTAGAAAGAGCAGTGTGTGGAAAATACTCTTTTGATGCTTTTTAATGGCTTAATTTTATAAACATCTCTTTCCTTCACCTGTGCATTATAGTGTGTTCTTGCTGTGAAATGCATTTGGGACAACATATTGTTTAAATAAGAAGAGTATGTAGGTAATTAATTTTATGTGGCCATTGTAGCTGCAGAAACACATTCATTTTAACACAACTAATGCCAAAATACATTCAGCTAAAACTTGCAGCTGCCTCTTCTTGCTTGAATAGCACAGAAAGATTATGGTAGACTATCAGTTTTCTGCTTTCAAGCATAACCATGAATGCTGAATACAAACAACTCGTCAAAGAGATGAATAAAATAATAAAATAATAAATCTGCATTAGATGAGAAAACATATTTTAGTTTTCTATATTTCTTTCCTTTTTTTTTATTGTCAGCCAATTGCTTACGTTCATGTTTTGTGTATGGATGATACTCTTGGGAAAAAAGAGTTATAATCTATTAATCTATAAAGTTTTTGGTGACTTCCAGGAGTCACCTCTTTGGAATTTCACTTCCCACACAAAATGGAAGCAGAGAACTGACAAGTCTGCAGAGAAAGTCATGGAGGAAAGTAGGAAATAGATGGGGAAAAAAACAAGAAAGAGGAGGATTATTGCAAAACACAAGACTATAGAAGGTTCTGAAAAACACAGGTGAAGCTTGAGAAATATAAATCACTCAGTGACACAATAGTAGGTCTTGCTTACGTTTGGGAAAATCTATGATAAATAGATTTAAACCAAATGATAAAAATGAGAAAAACACTTTCTAAAACTTTGTCTCCACGTTAAAATTCTTCAGATGAAGGGACAGAAGTTTCTGTTTACAATAATCTGCATAAAATGAGAGCACCCAGATGATTTCCTTTTTTCATCTTTAAGAAAGAAGATTCTCAGCACCCTGTAACTGTTTTTGCACTATTTTGGTTCTATACATCTACCAATTGACAGAAGGAAATATAATGATGTGTTGAGATGATATTTAAGCTTCTCCTTATCCTGCTGCATTCCACTGAAAAGCCAGAATAATCACATTTAAGGAAATACTTGATTGAAATTTAGTAGAATAAGATTGAGTCTATTTGTCTGACCTGCCTTAAAACTCAATACCGGAAATATAACATTTATCCCTTAAAATGGTGTTTTACTTGTCAGCTTTTGAATATAATCCATAGCTGAAGATTTGTTGTCTGCCTGTCTTCATTTAAAAGATTATGCTCTCTGCTTATAGCTTTACAGAATGTAGGAGCTTGTTGAGTGAATTTATATGTGAGATAAATTTTGAAAAATTGATCCAGAATACTTAGCTGATTTGGTTTTAGTTGCTAAAAATGCTACAATAATTTAATGCTTTGGCACTGTAAGTATTTTTAGCTCAAAGAATAGTTTCCTTGTAGAGAAATAGGATTTCCATGAGATCTGTGCTGAATAAGCTCTAGATTCTCCTCCTGGATTAATCTTGCAGAATATGATGGGAATTGACTGGTTCTCAGCTTCCACAGGTGTCCAGAATTTGGCTGCAAGCAACATTGCCTGTGAGACAAGATAGATAGATAGACAGAATCATAGTTAGAATCATACATAGATGAATAGATAGGGCCTGGTGGACAAAATCCCTTGGGAAGGAATCCTGAAGGGCTGGGAGCTCAGCAGAACTGCTTTTTGGAATTCTGAGACAGGAGACTTTGGCCTGTTTAGGTTGAAAGAGTGCCTTGGGAGGAAGCGCTGAAGGTCAAAGGAATCCAGGAAGCCTTGAAAATTTTCAAGAAGAAAATCTAAAAGGTGCATGAGCAGGCTGTACCTGTGTGCCAAAAGATGATCTGGCAGAGAAGAAGAGAAGCCTGGGTGAACAAAGAGTTTTGGCTCAAACTCAGGAAAAAAGGAGAGCATATCACCTTTAGAAGAAGGGGCAGGCAACGCAGGAGGAATAGCAGGATGTTATGAGCTTATGCAGGGAGAAAATGAAAAGTACCAAAGCAGAACTAGAACTTACTCTGGTTAATGTCATAAAAGACAATAAAAAAGTAATAGTCATGTTTTAGCAAAAAAATGAGGGCAAAGGAGGATCTCCATCCTTTATTGGATGTGTGGGTAAACATAGCGACAAAAAGTGAGGAAAAGGCTAAGGTATATAATGTCTTCTTTGATTCAGGCTTTAACAGCAAGACCAGCTGTTCTTTATGTACCCAGCTATTTGAGCTGGGATATACAGATGGGGAGCAGAATGAAAAGCTCCATAACCTGAAGGTAAAAGGTCACTGACATGGTATGCTACTTACACACACACATAGGTCTATGGGGCCAGATAGGATCCACCCAAGGGCTGGGGAAGAGGGGCTAAAAAGCTGGTGGAAAAGCACCACTGGGGGTGCTCGTCAACAGCCAGCTAAACGTGAACCAGGGTGTGAGCAGGTGGCCAAGAGGGCTGATGGCATCCTGGCCTCTATCAGCAACAGCGTGGCAAGTGACTGCCCCCCTGTATTCAGCATTTGTGAAACCACACCCCAAATCCTGTGTTCAGTTTTCAGCCCCTCACAAGAAAGACATTGAGGTGCTGACGCGTGTCCAGAGAAGGGTAACAAAGCAAGTGAAGAGTCTGGAGCACATGTCCCATGAGGACCAGTTGAGGGAGCTGGGAGTGTTTAGCCCGAAGAAAAGGAGGCTCAGGGAGGAACTTGTTGTTCTCTACCGCTACCTGAAAAAAGGTTGTAGCCAGGTGGAGGTTGGTCTCTTCTGCCAAGTAGCAAGAGGTAGGACAAGAGGAAATGGCCTCAAGTTCTGACAGAGGAAATTTAGATTGGATGATAGGAAAAATTTCTTCACTGAACGGATTGTTAAGCATTGGAAGAAGCTGCCCAGGGAAGCGGTTAAGTCATGACTCTTGAAGATAATTAAAAGATGTGTGGATGTGGTACTTAGGGATATGGTTTAGTGGGGGACTTGGCAGTGCCATGTTAATGGCTGGTCTTGATGATCTTAAAGGTCTTTTCTAATCTAAATGATTTTATGGTTCTATGGTTCGATAGATAGATATATAAAGGCACATTGACATTTAAGCAAAAACTTGTCTTAAAGCACGTAATCTAATCTGTGATTGAAAGAAGCAGCATGACTGAAATGAAATGCTTTTCAAACCATTTTTTTCTCTCTGTGGACATAGGCATTGACTGAAATGTGCATAGCCAAGTGTTCTGAAAGCATAGAAGAAACACCTGCTCCCAGTGAAACTGTGGCATAAACTTCTAACACTAATAGAGTAGGAAATTAATATGAAATCAACTGAGCACTCCACATACATGAATGTATGTCCTTTTGTTGGTGCCTCAGGGTCTGCTGTCACATTCTTTCAGTCAGCTGTTCACCTGCAAAGTGCTATGTGCAGAGTCCAAACTTTTTCAGATTTTAATATTTTTAGAAACTGAACAAATAACACTGGGTATGAGACTCAGATTATACACAGTAAAATCACACAATTAAAAGAAGTCATAACTTGCAACAATGTAACTAATGATCATCCAGCTATATAGATAAAATTTGTCTACAGACCCTGCTATGTGAATATGTCTTGTCCTGACATAACATTCCAGGGATGTGTTAGCATTTTAGCAGCATTGTGAAATGCCACTGTAACATGGAAACTGTAAAATTGTTCCACAGTGAAATGATTTAACAGAATAAAAACAAAAATAAAAATAGAAAATTGTCACAGTGCTTAGCAAACCTGCAATCTCCAAAGGCCAGCCTCCAGCAGTTCTGCAGCACTCTAAACAATACCATAAATAAAGGTAATTATCCAAATGATGTTATAAAGCTAAGTCAAAGATGGTCTTGTGGAGAAGTTGCATGCAATTAAATTGGGAAAAAACCTGTAGAATCTTGCAGGAAGGAAATAACAAATTTTCCTCCATTTTTTAGGCTATTATTCTTTATTAAAATATCCACTACAGTGCAAGAATTATATACAAAACTGACTATTTGAATTCAAAAACCAATTTTTTCCATAAGAACATGAGATTTTTTTATTTAGCTGGAGTCTATGTTGCTATCTAATCATAAAACACACAGCAGTATCTTTGAATGACAGCTAACTGATTCAAGGTAAAACCATAGCAAAGACAAAGCCATTCACAAAAGCTCACAGGATAACTACAGTTTCTGACTTCTGGGAAAATAAGAGACTGCCCTACTTGACTGGTGTTTTATGCTAAATAAGAGGAGCTGAGTCTTATGCCATGTCTTCACATGGTGAGACCATGCTCTGTAAGATTTCTTACTCAGTTTGCCTTTCATCTATTGTTTGAGAAGTGTCAGGAGGGTGAAAAATAGCAAGAAAAATTCCTTTGCTGGTGGGACTTCTTGACAGGGTAATATGCTGTTGAACACTGATCTCCTTTCCCTTTCAGGTTCATACTGGAGACAGGGGTGGAAGGGTGACATAAAAGGGACTTCCCTGGTGTCTGCAATTGCTACCATGTGGTTTCTCTGAAGACCCCAAGCTAATGCTCAAGCAAGATGTGTGACTCCTAAGAGTAATGAAATTTTTTTGGTCTGCAGTTGCTCACTCCCATTTTAGTAAGGGATATTTTTTTAATTATATACTTCCACGCATAAAACTAAAGTTAGTCAAAAATCCACCTGCAAATACTTCTGTATGTCTCCATTGTCTTGGAATTGTCTTCAAATAACACACTTGGAGACTGAAATACTAATAATTCTTCCTGCTTTACTGTCTTCATTCTTAGAACAGTTTTAAAGGATTACATAGGCTTCTTTTCTAGAACAGTTTCCATCACTTATCCTTAAAAACAAATTGTATTCATCTTGGTTTGGGTTTATAATCTTTGCCCTTTTTTCATTTTTAACTCCAGACAACATTGAACCCCAGCATACCTAATCTCCTCCTTGTCTTTGTAGCTCTTTAGACCTTGAATTGAACTGAATGGAATAGACAAATTACTTGCAGGCATTATTCCCTTGGATACAATGAAGTTACAGAAATTATGAGCTTGTCTTGATGAGAAATAATGGTGCACATGTGAGCATTGTTTTCCTAAGCACCTACAATGCTGGTGTAGTCAGAGAACAGCAAAACCTCTCTAATGAGCAAAGCTCAGGTTTATGTGATCACAAACAATAAGGGGATGCCATCAGCATAACTGCTCCATGTCTGCCTCCAACTGCATCAACAACAGTCTGCTGTCCTTGTGGGATGACTGGTGGGATGGCCCATGAAACAAATCCTCACCACCCCACATTTCAGCCAGCCTGAAATGAACCATGTCAAATCTTTTAACCCTGATATTACATATTGAATATTGTGAAGTTTCAGGAGCTGACACCTAAAATGTTTAGCAAAGCTTGATATGGAAACTGACTCCATTAGGAAGGTAGGATGAATAGTTGTCCTGTTTAAATCTACTGTCACATACATAAACAAACTTTAAGAATTCTCTGTGATTGCCAATACTCCTTTATAGTTTACTTTTCTGCCAGATGCAGACCTATAGCATCTGTTAAGGAAACACATTCTGTATGGCACCGAACACTACATTTAGACAGAAATGTCAATAACTAGATGCTGTGTTTCCTAAGATGGTTTTTCTTTCTTGTTCCTTTTGAAACCAATGAAATTGGTTGACTTTATATGGGGTTACTTTGGATTGCATTACTACTTTGATTTTGGCTTTTTTCCCCTGCCAGCAGGGTTATCAATTGTGATAGCAGGCTAAGTAATAATTATTGTGATTTTTGAGAGCTATTAAACAGTTAGTGTCTGCCAAAAGTTACCACGCAATGGTATCTTAGATACCAGAGCCATTTGACTGCACTTAGCACAGTATATCTCTCCGGAATTTTATAATGTGGTAACAGTTGGCAATTTGTGACTTACTGATAGTGACAATTGGGTGTATGAAACCATAAGTCCATTTAGCAACAGCATGCCTGTTACACATTATTCCAGCAACATGAAATGAACACAGCTGTGCACTGGTAAACAGTTCTTAAAAACAATTAAAAATGTGGAAGGTGACTTCTAAGAAAAAAATGTAGCTGTCACTAAAAAATAAAGGCAGGGTAATATTTTGTGCAGCTTGAAAACTTGTTTTCAAGAGTATTTGAGACTATATACCAGTTAAAATCATTATAAGCATGAGTGAAGGAATATTTTTAAAATAATAATTCATTTTCCAAGGAATTCAATTTTGGTCATCTAGAAACTCATCAGAAATCTCAGAGAAATTCTGTAAATAATTTTGTCTGAGAAAAAAAACTAAATAATTTTAGAAATACTAAAGTAGTCAGGACATCTTGAAAACGACAGTTATTACTTATTATGTATATAATATATATGTTTCATATATGTATGTTGACCTTTATTATAAAGGTGAATTAGATTAACACTTCCATTTTGGTACTTTTAATAAAATAGAACTGTTGTGATAGTTACAGAGTGTACTTCAAGTACAGGAGAAATTCACCTTCAGGCGTAGTGCAGAACAGGAAAGAACAAACAGAAAAGAGTAGACTTGATAGAATAGAATGATTTCTTTTCGAAGGTACCTACAGTGATTATCTAGTCCAACTGCCTGACCACTTCAGGGATGACTAAAAGTTATTAGAAATAATTAATTAATTAGTAGTAGTGATTAATTTGTAATTAATAATATTAGAGTATTTTATTGAGGGCATTGTTCAAATGCCTCAAACATTGAATTCACTTGCTAAATTCACTTAATCAACTCACTTGCTAAATTCACTTTACCAATATAATGAGGATTATTTTTTTTTCTGTACACTTGTATTGGGTCTGACTGAGCTAGCTCACAGCCCTCACGGTACAGTGCTTTGCACTGGTAGCTGGAAGGGTGTTGATAACACACCAGTGTTTTGGTTGCTGCTGAGCTGTGCTATCCTTCTAACATTCCTTCCCCCATCAAAGGGGATGGGAGTGGGCAAGATCCTGGGAGGGGACGCAACCAGGCCAGCTGACCCAAATTAACCAAAGGGATATTCCATACCATATGTTGGCAGCTCAGGTAAAAAAGCTAAGGGAGAGAGGAGGAAGGGGGTCATTCATGATTCTTCGGTATTTGACTTCCAGAGAAACCACTACAGGTGCTGAGGCCCTGCTTCCCAGGAAGTGTCCGAACATTGCTTGCTGATGGGAAGTAGAGATTGACTTTCCCTTTGCTTATGTGTGCACAAAACTCTCTCTTGTTTCTTTCTTTCACTGCAATAAACTGCCTTATCTCACCCACTGGTTGTTCTTCATGAAAGGGAGTGATAGAGTGGCTTAGTGGGCAGCTTGCACTCAGCCAAGGTCAACCTGCTATAGTCATTTTGATGTCCGAACAGGGACAGGAAGCACCATTTTGGAGGAGGAAAAAGAGGCCTGTGCCTGCCAGAAAAAGACAACAATGTTAAATGAGATGCCATTCTCCCATAAGACTTGGAGTCCCTTTCCACAGGAGACAGTTCTCCACGAATTTCTCCAGCGTAGTTCCAATCTCACGAGCAGCAGTCCTCCCAAAACTGCTGCAACATGAGTTCCCCCAACGGGCAGACAGTCCTCCCAAAACTGCTGTGCCGTGGGTCTCTCCTTCCACGGGGTGCAGTCCTCCAAGGACAGGCTGCTCCAGCCTGGAAGCAGGGCCCTCTCTCTCCACCGGGTCTCCCACTGGAACACAGCCCCCTCCAGGCATCCACCCGCTCCAGCGTGAGCACCTCCCCCGCGGGCTGCGGGTGGATCTCTGCGTTCCCCGTGGATCCCCACGGGCTGCGGGTGGATCTCTGCGTTCCCCATGGATCCCCATGGGCTGCAGGGGCACAGCTGCTCCACCATGGTCTGCACCACGGCCTGCAGGGGAATCTCGGCTCCGGTGCCTGGAGCACCTCCTCCCCCTCCTTCTCCACTGACCTTGGTGTCTCCACATCGTTTCCCTCTTGTGTTCTCACCTCCTTCTCTTCTTTGGCTGGAAATAAACCTGCACCACACCCTTTGTTTTGATTTCTTCTTAAATATGTTTCCACAGAGGCATTACCAACCTCTTTAATTGGTCCAGCTTTGGCCAGCAGCGTGTCCATCTTCAGAGCCATCAGGGATTGACTCTGCCAGACGTGGTGGAAGCTTCTAGTAGTTTCTCACAGAAGCCACCTCTGTGGCCCCCCACGCTACCAAAAAACAGGCTGTGCAAAACCAACACAACACTTAGTGCTACATTATATATACATTTACTTTGAACAAATAGGAATTGGAATATTTTCTTTAAAGCAGCAAGGAGCAACAGCATGCCAGCAGTGCAGTCCCTTTACCTTCTGGAAGGCTTCAAGAGTTAGAGTTATTATGGAGTCAGAGAGAAAGCATGGATTTCATCTGAGTATCTGAATTTGAAAGATCAATTATTTTGTCATCCTAGTCTTATAAATATTGCATCATTATACACATAAATAATAATCCAAATCTATATAATTTAAATATATAGTCTAATCTAATCTAATGGTATTTACACAGACATTTCTATTCTGCCTGCTGCTGCTCAGTCCCCTCTGGCTGATACCTTACAGTGCTCTTTGGGTGATTCTAAATGTGAAAAGTACAAGATGGGACATGGTAAGAGACTGGTGCTGGTGAGAACCAGGGAAGTAACATTAAACCGCTAAGAACAGAATTAACTCAGCCAAGTTTCGTTTTTTATCACACAAGCAGGATTGTGTTAAATATGTAAGCAAAGATTTCTGCAAAATCAGAAGAAGGGAGAATCAGCCAACTGCACAGATGAACACATGGGCTGTCATAGCATTTGAAATAAACCCAAATTACTAAAAGTCAAAGTTATACAGGGATTACACAATGATTAATATTGATATGTTTATGAAATAATATGAATTGCCTATTTTTCTAAATCAATCTGAGCTGATAAATATGAGTACTTTGCTTTGGGGTTTAAAACAAGAAGCAGTCCTTCATGTAATTTCTTACAATATTTAAGCACATCGAGTAAGACTATGATGTCAAAGTGCAGGCAGTATGCAGCTGCAGGGAAGACAAGGCAAGGGTAGATTAACTCATCTTTGGAATTCTCCTGCGGTTTTTTTTATCAGTTGTAAAGGACAGGGTGTATTCTAGCCTAAATTGGACTTTCCAGGTTGCCTGAATCCATTGCCCTGAAAAATCCTAAATTCATCAGTAATGACCAGAACTTTCACAAGGGTTTATATTGCAAATATTATCATGCAACCAAACATTATGGAGAGTATGAGAAAAGCAACCTTCTGCTTTTCCCTTCATTTGCTTATTCTTACAATTTCCCCAGAGACAAGACGGACTTTCTAGGGATTCATTTCTAGCAATCCAGGAATTAAACAGGAACCCACCTTGTCAGTGAACTTTCCAAATCACGTGTGAAAATAAATTCAGTTCAGTATAAAAATTTTTTGAAAGTCTGATATGTCAACATACTGCATTTTATTTCCATCTAGTTATTTTTCTGCTTTGGATTACTTATATAAAATCTGTTCAAGGTCACATATATTTGGCAAGCTCAGTGAACAGTTCATTAAATTCATCCATTGCAGAGTACAACACAAAATTGGGATTATTTTGCACTACTGAGTAGCTTTGTTAGGAAAATGACCTGAACTATTTTAGGTCAAGGTTGAAAGTATCAGCAAATGATGGTGGATACACTTATTAGGCATTCTGGTCACATGTACTCTTCCATTTTTGATAACCTCAAAAAGCTTGCCATATATACCTAAACACATTCTGTGAAGGAAAAAAATCATGCTGCATTATTGAATACTGTGTTCTCCTTGGGCCAAGCAGACAATATATATCTCATGATTCTACCAAAACTAATTTTTAGAAATCATGTTATAAGCCACTCAAAGTGATATTTTTTTTATGAAAATACTGATATGTTTCTAACGATGTGGAACTGCATCATGTTTCCACAGTGAAAACTTATACTAAAGATGGATACCTGAAAGAAAAGGCACAGATGAAAAGAAAAAAAATAATAAAGGTGGAGTGCTTAAAGTTAAGTGTCTGTGTTACTTCTAAAGAGGGAGGTAGGCGCCATAGTGTCAGGGATTCCAATGCCTACTGTTTGCATGTAAGGTGTCTGGCATGCAGAGCCCTGGGTTGGAGTCACAGGATCCATAAACAATACTCAGAGACGTTTATAGGTGACAGAACTGTCCCCAGAGAAATGAGGCTGCTGAAAGAGATCTGCTTACAGCCATCCAGCAGGGGCATGCTGACAACAGCATGGAGTCTTAACTGTTGTCCATCTTTATGGCTTACTTGTCTAATGGTTGCATCTCCTTCTGATCCCTCTTTCAAAGGAATGCAGCTGAGCTTTTCCTTTTTTTGCTGCAACCTCGGATGGACCTACCCATCTAAAACACAGCAGGCAGTGAGTGGCAGTGATAGTTTTGCAGAGCTTGTACATTATATTTTACCAGTTGAAACACAGTCCCAAAATAGGTGAGATCTAAGTTCATTTCCCCCTTCTGTTTGAAAGAATTGAACCCAACATCCCTCAGTGCCCTCCCCAGCAGGCTGCCCACAACCCCAGTATAGTGAGTCAGCAGCTCTCTTCAGAACTGTTGAGCTCTGCAGAGAAGTATGCACAACTTTCCCAGTAGAAGAGGGAAACTGAAAACAGTGACAACTTTGTTCACAGATTATAGAAGGCACCCAGGAAGAGGCAGAATCTAGATGCTGCTGTTAGGTGTTTTTGGTTCACATTTTACCCAATGATTGTCTCGAATGACTTCCATGAAGTTACTGAGTCAATATTAGCTTGAGTGGTCATTCCATCGCTCAATGCTGAGGGAAGAACATTTTATTTGTAATGAGTGCTGTTATAAATGTCAACAAATAAATGATTCAATACTTGTATGAGAAATGAAACAAATAGCTTTGTTGTTTTTTCTAGAGGGATCTGCACAGCTGTAACTTGGCTCAGTGTGTCTCTGACAAGATGCACTACTGCCTCTGATGATAGTTTGAAAAGTTCATGAAATTCTCTCATTACAGAACTTGCTTAAAGAGGCAAATACAGTATATCTGAGATATTGTAGCACATAGCATAGGCAAAGTAAAGGAAAAATCAAGAATATATTCTTACACTTCTTTTAAAAAGAATTTATTCTTCTCTATTCCATTCACTAAATCCGGTATCACTGAAGATATTTATATGGTGTAGGAAGAACAGAAATCCCAAAACACATTCCAATTATGAATATGTTATTTATATTTTATGGGCAAAAAGATTTATTTCCCCAAGCACATTGTTTTCTTTTATCTGTGTCCTTCATTTAATCCTGTCAACAACCCAGTATGCAGCTGGTTTCTGCTCATAGGTTTTTTGGAAGATAATACACATAAGCATGCATGGTAGATAGAACTATTAATGGGTAACATAAAAATACCTGCTGTTCATCAAGATTTCTGCTTGCTAATTAACTGGAAAAATTTGGCAAAATATTTTTCTAGTATTTTTAACTGAAATTGTGCAATATATTAGCATGAAAAATAAAAATAACTTTTTAGTTAAAGATAAAATGAAATGCTAGATTTACATTTACGTTTTAAGGTACACAAAATTTGTACTTATTATTCATGCCGTGAAGGAGTATTTTAATATCTATGTAATTTAAGTATTAAATTGTTCAGCAGGTTGCAATATCTATCATGATACTAGCCAAATTAAAATCTTTTGGGGCAGGGAAAAAAACACCTAAATTTATAGAGGTAATAAATGAGGAAGAAGCCGAACTGATTTGATGCACTTCAATTTCCATACATGTTATATGGTAGTTTGTAAAAAATGTCCCCTTTCTTCCTTGAAAGTTAAGAATCTCGTTATGGGGTGAGCAACTTGGTAATACTTGAAAGGAAGATTATAAGTGGGTTACTTTAGCAAAAAGAAAATTCATCAGCTGTAAGAAAAACTTTGAATATTTTTTCACTCTACTGGTCAAGACAGAATAATATTCCAATGTCGTTTTCCTACTTTCCTGTGCTATTTTTGGTCATTTGTAGCTCTCTCCTTGTGTATTTAGATTCCTTTCCTTAAAGAATCCCAGAAGAAGGATCACATCACAAATGGGAAGGAGATAAATCTACTTAAATATATGTCTGGCTGGATTCCATCCATACAGCTCCTCAAATGTCTGAAGTAGTAAATACCAGGCTGGGATGCATACAAAGTTATCTAATGATCCAGTTTTATAGCAGCTATATATACTGAAATCCCGCTGAGATGAGCGTGTCTGGCTACGGCCTCCACAGATGGTCCTTTTGGGATTCAAATTCACCTCTCTGTTGCCTCTGGGTTTTTTAGAATTGTACACTAGAAAACCTGGGACATTTGGCTTGAGGAAGGTTTTCCCATACAAATTAGAATACTTCTCAAAGTCACAATACCCTCCAATTCATGGTTCCTGTCAAATATTCTCTTATCACAGACATTGCAAAGCTTTACAGTGAGTGATTCTTTTTTATAAAAATTTCTTCGCATCAAACTAATAGGTTTCAGAGTAACATACTGACAGTGTCTCAAGAGCAAACATCGTAGTGTCTTATAACATGAAATCTAATATGCTTATGAAAAACATCCTATGGATCATAGAAAAATATCTTGAAAGCCAGAAGCCCCTACCAACTCCGTGCTCCATCACATAAGTAAGTTTGAACAAAGAGCTAACCTTTGTCATGGTGAATATAAAGTGGATGACCAGAAGCTGACCTTGAAAACAGACAGTGTAATGATTTCTTGTTCTCTGAAGGTTTATTCACTAGAATACTGTTTGCTTACTGTGATTATAGATGAGCTATTACCAATAAGAGAAGTGGGGTTTTGATAAGTTATAGGGCAGTAAATATCTCAATTTAATGTAATTCAGTAAAATTTAACTGTGCAATGTCTGTCTATTATTTTGAAAACCATAATAAATTTTGAGATAGAGTAAAGCTTAGAGCAGAAACCAAAGGAACTACCTGCATTGGTTCCCTGGTATTCGGAGAAAAAAAAACCCTGCAAGATTATGACATTAAACACAGAGGAAGTTGACAATGTGAAGTATTGTTAAAGTCAAAATTTAGGCAAATAGCACAGAATGGAACTGATTAAGGAAAATCCAAATTTGAAACGGAAGTTTGCAACCATATTTCAACAATATGACCATGATCATGTGTATATGTGGTCATCTGTTCCTAAATGTGAAGGTTCTTTTTATCACTTAGGTTTGAAAAGCACAGAAATGGACTTACCAAACTTAAAAAATACTAAGTACACATGGTAGTGACAGCACTGAATGATTTATTGTTATACAAATTTCAGCCTGAACTGCAGCACCCTTTTACTTAGAAATAGATTCTGATTGCATGTACAGTAGTAATTTTCTTTGCATGGAATTGGTCATTTGCCAGAAAACTTTGCTTTTGAGTCCCACTTGGATTTTTATGTATGTGATACATGTTTGCTTATGGGAAGCATTGGTCCAAAAGTGCCACCTATTAAAATGGATCGGTTTGTCTAGATCTCAACTTGTACTTAAAGTTGAAAAATATAGCCTATTTTGTAAATCCTTTGCTATTGAAAACTCTTTATATCTGCTTGCTTCTTTTTGTTTATTATCATATAAAATCAATAGTTTCACTTAAGGACAGAAAGGTTTTCTTAAAGTTTTTCTAAAAAACTTTCAAATCTGTAAATTGAATAATTATTTTTCCCTGAAAAATCAAATCTGGTTTTGAAATTACTCAACCTCAGAGTTTGACACACATATTTTTCCTTAAATTATTACTGTAGAAAAAATTATTTTTTTAGTAAAATTTTTATTGTTTGTATTTTATTACTAATTATTTATCCTAATTTGAAAAATCAGTAATTTTAATCATGGAAAGCAGTGTGAATGGGTATGGGTATGTTTTCTAGTTTCTCTGAACATGGAAACCCTTTCCTTTACATTTCACTGTAGGCACATAGGAGTTTAGTTCAACATGAAGTTCTTAACAACAAGGTAGAATGATCAATTCAGGAAAAAAAAAAAAAGACAGGTTGGTAAATATGTCATGTTAAAAAAAATAAATAAAAGAAAAAGATATTTTTAATTTTGAAGATTCCAGATGCAGGTTCAGGCCAAACAATTAAAAATTATCTCTCTTTTTTAAAGGTTATCAAATAAGAAAAATGCAATGCAATTTAGCATTAAATTTAAGATAGCTGTAAGAAACGTGGTGACAAAAAGCTTGTATAGTATACCATGTGTGCTATAAGCACCTAGGGAAACAAAACAAATCAAAATCTTGGAAAAATCCTCAAAGTGAGTGATTTCCAGTTGTGGGCAAAGATATTACCTCCTGCATTTGTGATTCCACTTGCCAGCTCAATGGACTTCCATGCGCTTTTTGTAGAGAAGGAAATATTATCAGTTTGGAATTTCTATTTTAAAATCAAAAATGTTTGTTAACTCTTCAGACCAAAAGCACAAATTACTTAAATTCAGATAATATCTAAATTCCCAAATAACAGGCAGTAAGACCAAAAATAAGAAATTTACTCTGTCACTATAGACTGTATTTATAACCTACACCATCCATCAAGGCCAGATCCTAATTGTACATACACAATTACAGGTAGCATTTTATTCAATCATTCCTCCAGCAGTGAGGACTATTGATTGTGTTAAAAAAACTTCTGTATCAAAGGCTACCAAACCAGTTCTAATAAGTTTTTCTTTGCTCTGCTTTCCTTAATTCAATTTGAGCTACATACTTCAAGAAAAGCAGAAGCAGAGGTTTTATGATTGGTTCATAAACTTCTGAAATTATAGAGTTGTTATAGAAGAAAGAGAAATACAACACATATTTCAGTACCATGAGCAGAGCTATTGCAATAAATATTTGAAAATTTGCAACTATTATTGCTGCAGCTTGAAAACACACTTTCATGGGTTCATAAACTATTGTATCATTTTTGCATATTAATTGTTATAAAATGGGTTACAATGCATGTTCTAATAACAAAACACTTCTAGTTAATGAAATTGCATTTTAATAAAACCCAATTCCTTTTATGCTGTCATAAATGCATCAATTTTAACCTTTTCACAAATTTATAAAATGGGCTTGCAATAATAAAATAACCACACATCACTACAAAAATTTCCTAAGCTAAAAAAAGTTTCCGTTTTTTCAAGTGTCATTCTGAAAAACCGGAATTTCAAATTTACATGGAAAGTACACTCCAAATACAGTTCCTAGAACACAATAAAAATGTGTTTACATTTTTACAAAGGTTTTTACAAAGGTTTACATTCTAAGAAAGGGGCCCAGTCCTGGGAGTAGCTTTGAACTAGAATGATCCTTAAATTTGATGTCTGACATCTCAATTATCCTCAGAGGCAGCCTGAATTTGTTCTCAGTTTAATATGTAATCTATATTTCAGTTAATTATAAAGCTTTTCTTTAGAGCACATGATGCTGCATTCTCCTAGGATGCCTTTGTGACCATCTTCTGTGTGTGACCTCCTCTCACAAGGTGCTGGCAATCAGTGAGTATGTGGAGACAGAGGTGTTTCCCTGAGCTGGATAAGGTCACCTTGGTGTGGTTTAGAGTGTGGGTTCGACGGGCACAGAATGCCAGAGCCTCCCTGCCCAGAGGCCTTACGAGAAACAGGCTGCTGGTGTGTTTGTGTGCTGCAGACAGGAATGCATCTGCAACCACGTGTGCATAGCAGGGGAGATTCTGACAACACTGCCTGTAACTGAACAAAATCTGAGCTCTCTTTTCATAAGTTGTTTAATGGATTTGTACTAAATTGCATTGGGCACTGCAGTCTAAATTTTTCTAATGCTAAGAAAGAGAAGTCTAAAAATTCACATTGCCAAAGCACTTTTTATTTTACTTATTTTACTTATTTTTTTTTTTTATGTTATGAAGCCAGAAATTGGGTAATCTTCTAAAAACTAAAACCAGTTGAATTTAACAAGGCCTGTGATCCTTTCACAGTATAGAGAACGTTGTTTTCAGACTATTTTCATATTTCTAAATTTTCAGTTTGGGATAAAATCCAAACTTTCACAGTTTTTTGGTTTTTTGTGTTTTTTTAAGAACAGTAGAATCTCCAGGTTATCTACTTGACAGGATACTTGACTGTAGAGGATGTGGGAAACCATTCTTCTAAGTGTTAGAGTGTGGCCCTTGGGAAAGCAAGAGCTACTTTTTAGCAGTGATGTGGCCTTCCTTGTTCTCTCACACGATAGAAACAAAGCACTGTTTGATCAAGCATAAGAAAAGTCACTCTTATCTCCACAGTTTCAGGTCTTCCTAACTCTATCATTTACTTCTCACTCTTAATTTGTGCAGGTGTAAGCACCACTGAATGTGCAAAGCAGAGAACACCTAACTATAACACTTACATTTTAAAATATTTTCAGCAGATAAGATTTCAGAACAATCTGATAGAGTGTTGTTTTATGTACTAATGCAAATTTATCCTAATGATAGGGTACTTAGATGAAACCAATTCTTAAATTTTATTCCTCTCTTCCATAATCTGTAATAGTTACTGTGTAAGAAACAATATAGAGGGTTCAGATCACAATGTCAATATTACGTAGATGTTAATATACTTACTCTTAAGAAGCCTATACTTCACTATACCTAAAATCATTCTATTATTATGGCCATAAATCTATTTTCTCATCTAGGATATTTTTCATAAATTTGTTGTACTAATATTATCAACAAGTACAGTACAAACAGCAGCTAAAAATGGGATTCACACTCCAGAAGCAGCTAATTTGCTTTTTATTTTCACCTTCACTTGTTTTGATGTCTAACTTTTAATAATTTGAGCCAATTTGGTTTACAGCCAAATAAAAACCTACTTAGCTGTAGATTAAAATTTCATTTAACATAATTTTATGTCCAGTCAACCAATTTGAACTCAGTTAAATGCATCTTACAATGCTTTCTCATTTTCCTTTAAAAAATCTGAAGTAAACTATAGTATCATTGGTTTAAACACATGCATATAATATATAACAGCTATCAGTGGGTCATTTATGGAAATAAAAAAAATAACAGAGGATCTAAAATGCTCTAAGGTCTATTTTCTGTGCAGTGATTTAAGTTTTTACATTGATCAACGTATTTTAGATAAGTTGACAAATAGGATGTTGACTCATTAACGCCCTTACATCTAGCGTAAACATTTCTTAATTTTTCAGTTCCATGGAATGAAAAGAATGAAATGCTTGATGATTCAAAGAACAAGACTTTATTCTGTCTTTAAAATTGTCAGTATTCTTCATGGATACTAATTTATCATGTCTTTGACTGCCAAGACATGATAGGACCAGTACCAGAGTTTGTCATTTATTATTTCATTCCCAAGGAGAATAAAAGATTTTGCAGGAACAATTAAGTAAGAGAATTCTCTCCCCTCTGAGACATATATAGTTACAATGGAAGAGATTAAATAATGTGAAGACATGAGAAATTGAAGATGAATGTCCTACAATTTCAGGGATGGCCAGAGTTACATAGATAAGCTAGATTTTGCCCACAGAATGTGCATAAATTTAGGGCCTTTGAAATTATTGTCTTGATAAAATAGTTCAATTTTTAAAGTTGAGTTTCTTTTTTATTCTCATTCAATGTTGGGTATGTAATAGAGTTACTAACTGGAAGGGCTGAGTGCCATCAGCAAAGAGGGAGTGACAGGATAACAGAACAATACAGGAACAGCTCCTTTCTGATACCAAACTGTATTTTACTGAGGCTGCAAGCAAGACAAGTGGACCAAAGGTTCCATCCCCAAGATTTCCTTGTAGAAAAAAGAGAAGTAGATAATATACAGTGAGCTAAAAATTTCTGTTAATGTTCACCTCTGTGTATATCTTGAATTCCAAAATTTAAACATACCCAAGATTTAAGAAGTCATAACTTGCATATCACAAAACCCTGTGAATAATTAAATGTTTTCCAAGAAGACATAATGACATGGGACACTGCTGAACAGTTTGGTACGTAATCTCACATGCTGTCACTCCTGCTGCAGTTGGCTTTGTAAAGACTCCTGGAGCAAGCTGTCTCACAAAGGACACGTGGAAAATCAAGGTGTGTGATGGGAAAGCAAAACCTTTATGATTACTTTTGAAGACTTTTGTCAGTGACATGAATTACTTTTGTAATATTCTGAATGTTGTTCAGTTCAGGTTTTAGAGAAAGTAGAGAAGCTGTGTAAGAAACAGAGATCAGAATCCAAGTCTTATCTTCCTCATTAGGGTCTCCTTTATCTACAGTCATGCCTGTCTTTGCTTGCTTTCTATCTGTTCTCAGAAATATTATATATATTACGGCAGTGACATGCTTTAAGGTGTAGGTGTGATTTCTTCACTTTTGTGGTGAGTTTCTTGCTATAAAAATTAGTCAGGGAGAGAGGTAAGATATTAAATAGGTTTATGAGAGAAATAAACAGGAAACTCTGACAGCAAACACTATCAAGCTTACCAAGTGAAACACTATCACCAATGCTTCATCCACAAGAGCAGAAGCTAGATGTTGGCTTGCCTGGAATATTTGTAACATTACTTTTGACTAATGTGCTGAAGAAGGAGGCAGCAGTTAATCTCCTTTAGAGCTTCCAAGAACCTCTCTACACTTACCACATACTATGAGCTGCAATCACACTTGAAGTTGGCAGCTTAAAAAACACAGCCTTCCAAGAGTATTGTTTGTTAGCACAGTTGTCACGTAATAGAACAGCTGGGAGGTTTAGCAGTACTTAACAGTATGTGAAACAACAACAACAACAAAAGACAAAAATAGTCACAAGGAGCCAAAGGTGCACTTTAGACACTGTGGCTGTCTTCCCTATGAGCTGTTCCCAACTGCAGTATTTTGTCAGCACCCCATTCTCCCAATATGCAACTTGATAGCAAAGAGTGTCTCTGTGTTAGATTTCTGTCAAGTCTTTTGTGCTTATTCAAACCCACCCTGCTTTGAAGATTAACTGTGTAGTGGAGGATAATAATCAACTGAGTTTTACTGCTGAAACGGTATTACTTGACTCTAGAGATCTCTAACTCACAAGTCAGAAAACAGATTGAAGAGATAGTAAGACTAGTCTCTCTAGATTTCCAGTTCCCTCAGAGGAGAGGAGAAAAATCTCATCTACTGTGCTCTGATGATTAGGGCCACTTCATGTGAGGGAAAAAGAATGAAAAGGAACAACAACAACAACAACAACAACAACAAAAAACAACATCAGAAAAACCGAACCAAACTCAAACAAATCAAACTGACAAGCTTTGATAGCTCTGCAGTGATCTCTGCATCCTGACTGCCTGAAATAAAGAAGCAGCATGTATGTCTTTTTCAGTTTTTGGTCTTCTTGCCAATACAGTCATAAATTGGAATGAAAATGGCAGTATTTTTTTTCAGAAAGATATGATAAATCATAGTTTCACCTAGTTGAAGAATTTTTGCCTTCATGCAGCACAAAATATTAACATTCTTTAACCCACCACTATTACCTTGCCATTAAATATTTTTGGTACAGTGCTCATATACATACATGGAAAAATTATATACAGTTTCTACTCAAGGGATCTCTACTCAGTCAAACACCCAGCATAAATCCATTTCAAGTATTTTTTTGGTTAGGAAGAAACACCATTTTGGTGAAAAAAATCTTTAGGTAAGACCATTGGTGAATTCTTCAGGAAACAATTACACTAAAGGAAAAAAAGAAGAGCAAATCAAAGTACCAGGGCAGCATGAAAAGGTAATGTCAGAAATAATATTTCAAGGCATGCAAGTAGAAGGAAGGGTCACATGTTGATATTTTCAAAATATACCTAGCACTGATGTCTGGATCTTTCTGTTTTGATTTTTTCCTCTACTTTGAAAAAACTTGCTCTTCTATTATAAGGACAGCATTGAATAGCTCAATCTCTTTGATTTGTCAGAATTTCAAATTCATATTCAGGACAACTATAGCAGATATTCCAGCACTGATTATCTGTTTGATAGGATTAAGGGACAGTCTGAGGTGGAAAGATAGAAAAAGGCAATAATACCACGGTATGATGTAAAGAATTATTCTTCTCATCCTAAAAACATTCTTGAAACAAGTCTGACGATTATTATTTAATGTCATTACCATTTTAACTGTTCCACTTTAAAATTTAATATGATTAGAAGTTAAAAAAAAGGCATCAGAAGGCATAAACTATCCATTTGCCTAATTTTTGAATTGTTTCAATTTTTGCCATATATGTTTTCGATGTCACAGTAGTGATTTTGTTCCTCAGCCTTCAAGAAGCAAATACACCTCTCAGAAGTCTTCAATCATACCTGCCAGTCTCATGTAGACACTTCAGTATTTTACAACATCTCAAATCACACTGAATACCTTTTGTTCAGTGAGCTAAGTTAATTTTTCTGTGACTGCATGATGTACAGGACAATAGGGAAAGGAATAATACTGTTTAAAAAAAGTGATAGAAGGATTTTCCTTTAAAAAACAATGTTAAAAGTATCTTCATAATTAAGTACAGTAACTAGTGCAATCCACTTTATTTATAGGTTGTCTTAAAAGTTCTGAAAAAATAATACACTTGAAGGAAAATATTCTATTTATTATGTGTGGTAGTTAGGTGTACTTTTACATGTCTGAAATGGTGCAAGTAATGCTTTATAATGAAAAGGCAGGGTTCCATGCCCTTGTCTGTGTATGAAGTTTCAAGCAAAGAGAAAACACCGAAAGAAGTGAGCAGTTGGCCAAATACCTTGGGTATTGCAGTTCACCATCAGCAAAAAGCCAGAGCAAAGAGAAGTCATTTGCAACTCTGTCTAGGTCTAGACATGGTCATAGGTGAGTATGTTTCTGTTTCAAGCGAGTTCCAGAGAGTGCCTGGCTTTCCCATCTCTGATGATTTTTTCCTGTGAGATAACCACCTCCAGTGTGATAGCAAGTCAAGCCTAGAATTTTTTTTTCAGGGTAACTTTGGCTTTTAGAGTGTTGTTAGCATTTTGAACTTCACATGCATGCCTTAGTACCCTGCAAACATTGCATAGCCCAGGTGGAACATTGTCTCTCTTCCCAAACTCATGTAGGAGGTAGCAGCTAAATCAGGCTGAAAGAAGGAGCTCTTTGTTCAGGTCGTGATCCAGTCCTCAGTGAAAGTGAGTGAAGGACTTACAGGAGTTCAATCAGGCCACCAGTAGAAGGAAGTCAAGCATTAGAAATCAGGATTTAAGGGATCACAGGGTCAAAGCAGTAATGTGGAAGATGTAGTCATTCAGCAAGGCCTCCCACATAGCACTGGGATACTTTGACACTGATTGGACATGAACCCTGATCTGATTGAGAAGCTTAGTACACTGCCAGTGAAAGAAGAAATGTTTCCCTCCACTACTTGTTACTATAGGGGCTTTAATTGGGTTGAATTTCAGCCAACTGGGTAGCATCCAGGCCTCAAATCTGCCAGACTGAAAAGAGCCTGAGTAAAAAAAGCTCTATATGGGTCAAACAAAAGTATGTACAACCTCAGAATTTCCTCAGATCTACAGCTATCGAGAAAAAGACATTGGAACAGAATAAGTTACAGGACTGAACGCTGTGGGACCCTCCAGTCCAATTTGCTTGAGGTAGAAGAAGGTTGACTAGCAGTGTCCTACAGTTTCGACTTGAGAGAAAAGAACCATATCAATTTCTGAGTGGCATTTTTCCAGGTCTCACAGTGGTGTCAACAGAACTTTATATCTAAATGTTATCAAAGATCAAGTTCCATTGCCAAGACACACAAGCTTCAATATAGCTGACCTGGCAAAGGATCAATGGTCATCTGGGTTGTTTTCTTTACTTTTGCCAGGATTTGCTTTTAAACATTTGAGGGTCATCCAAGAAGACTAAGGTTTCCCCATGTTGTATTCTCATTATCTTTTCATCAACATTTCTCAGAAAAGTCAGACTGAACACCAGATACTGTCTGGAAAAGACAAAGGCTATAAGGAATTTCAGTCATTGCAAAAAGTCTTCTAAAATGATGCATGAGTAGATTTCATGCTTAAATAAAGGACATGGCAAGAGAAGGCAGACATAAGGGATAAATATGGACTCTATTCTGCTATCTAGTGGGCATTAAAATCCTGGTTACCAGCTGCTGAAGACTTTGCATGGAGATTCAGGAGCAGTGAGTTTTACCAATAAATATTCAATTCTTGTGTGATTTTTTGTGTAGAATCTTGTTCAGCACAGCATTTAAGCAGGTGGCATTTTATGAACATGAATCATCAGATTTTGGAAAACCTCTCACAATTCAGTAGAGGATATAGATTGAAGTCCTTTGTTGAACAAAGGCCTTAATATTTTTAGACATATTTGCAACACAGGGGTCTGGATAGCATGAAACCACTCTGACAGTTCAGACACTAGCAGTTTGTACTGTGTGCAGGGATAGTGTAGCATTTTTATCAGGAATTTAGTGGGTTCAGGGCTTGACTTTTGAAAAATTTGTATTTACTAGATGTGGAAATACTGAATTGCAAGACTGAAGTCCTGCGTCCTGACACCCTGCCCCTTGACCAGTGTTGGCAGCACAGGCTGCCAACAGCCTGCCCCTGTCCAACACCACAGGCAGGGTGCCCCATGCAGAACTGATGTAGGGTACATTTCTCTGTGATCCCACCACCTCCGGGGCACACAAGGGGCAGCTCAACTCTTTCATTTAAAAGGTAACATTGGCTGCACCATTGGTTGTTGCTTCCAGATGATCTGGACACCACATGTCCCTGGCAGCCCACTGGAGATGTGGCATTGCTTGAGGTCTTGTGCTTGCTATCAGTGATTTGGTGAGTCACCACATGTGTGCATTGTTGCTCATCTTTCCTACTGCCTCAATAAAGATGTGCTTTTTGATGTGTGGCTCTATTCCTTTTGAGACCACAGAGATATTTTTACTTTGTTTAAAAATAAGGTTCTACTATCAGTTTGATATTGTAATGTTAAATCACTAACAGAATTTCTCAGGTATATGTCATAGTTGTACCTGGGTACCAAAACATATGCGTACAAGTTTTATACATATATTTCTGTTTGTAAATATTTTGAATGCAGTTTACCTATGAATTCAGATTTACAAATGCTTCTACTCTATGTTTTCAGTGTCTGTTGTAAGCTTCATTGATGATGGGATAAGAAATGCAGACGAAAGCAGAATGGATGCCAAGGCCCCTCTGCCAGATATGACAGGAGGACTTGCTTTGCAATGTAACGCTACATATTTTAGCTTGTCACTTTGTTAGTGTAATTTTATCCTAGATTTTTTGCATTTTAATGGAAATATTGAATTTTAAAATGACATGCCTACCTGCCTCTAGTTGCATTTTCAAAACAAAGAGAATAAAGATACGTGGGTCTTTTTAATACAGTGAGAGATTTTGCTATGGGACTCACACTTTCATGTTATGAATTAAAGACAAAGTTGGCTTTCTTGAATTGAATGGATATAAAAATATGCATTGGAAAATGCATTAAATACACATTGTAAAACATCATTTTTCCTTGGAAATGACACTTTTCTGCATTCAAGGTTGTGAAAAAATTGAGAGATATTTTATTGCAGACTGCAATCATTGCTACAGATCTATTCATGCTAGAGAATTTTATTAATGGCTGGTTGGTGAAAAATCAGCTTGCATGTCCATGATGATACTGAGCACGCCATCAGCTAACCAATTCAATAACAGCAACAACTATCAGAAAGACCCCAACACCAAAACTCCCCCCAAACTCACTCAAAATCCTCTGTGTAATATTTAACAGCATTGTTGTTTTAGCCCAGAGAAGATTGATACATGAAAGACAGTGATATAAGAGCATATGTCCTAAACACAAGAGCAAAAGAGAATCCTTTTCCTATTACATCTCTTTTAATAGAAATTATTTAATTCACCTCACAAGTTAACCTAATATAAAATATTAAGGGAAAACAGGATTGTTGCAGAGATTTAAATTCTCTTTGCTATACAGCTTTACACAAAGAAATTATGTATTGATGAGAGAACGAATGATAAGAAAATCTGACACTAAATATTTTTGGAGAGTTTATGGTGTTTTTTAGAAGTATAAGAAGTTTCCAGAACTCATTTTACATATATAGAGCATGCATAGAAGGTATCAAAAGAGTATGATCATAGAAGGTATCAAAAGAGTATGGTTATTAAGTATCATGTAATCATGTAATGCTCAATCATTTGGGTTGAAAAGCAGTTTCTCAAGAATGCCTTTTAGCCAATATCCCAACTGAATTACTCATATAAAATAAATAAATAACTGTTTATTTCCAGCAGGTAGGGGGAAGGCTAAAACAAAACAACAAAACATGGACATTTTTAGCACATTGATAGACAAACAGTGTGGTGGTTTATGTAAAGCTAATGAATATCAAGGTATATATGCAGTCCTATAGATTGAATTATACAGCAAAAATCCTCTAAATTTAAATGCACTTTATACCTTCCATGTGCACCCTACTGAGAAAAAAAAAACCAACAAAAACAACTCGTTTCTTAAAAATGCATGTGAGACATTTAAAATTGTATACATGTCCTGCAATCAGGCAATGGCTTTACTTACGTTTGTTTAATTTCCTCCTTCTCCTTTCACAGATTCACAGAATATTCTGAGTTGGAAGGGACCCACAAGGATCACAGTAAATATTCCTTACTGAATGGAGCTCTTGCCTTTTTCAGTTATTGAGTCATCCACCTCACTGTTTTGCTACTCCTACTTCCCAGCAATTACTATCCCCAATGGTTTTTACTCTCATGTATGTTTTATCAGTTGTTTACCCCAGATGATTTCTTACCCTTATCATGGACTGCACCATATTTAGTAAAGTCTGGTAACCAGAAAAGAACCGGGATTTTTTTGTTATATTTTGTTTGCTTGCTTATTTTCCCTCTCTTTTTCTTCATATCAAAATCCAGTTTGAGGCAGTATCATGATGAGGCCCTGATATTTTTGCCTGGTGAGGAATTTACCCTGAAGACTCAGAGCACTTCTTGTTCGTGTACCTTTCCAGCTCAGCTGGAAACTAGGCACATGACAGCAGGCTTGGGTCTGACATGTGCATGATCCATACTCCTTGCAACCAGGAAGAACTCAGAATCAGAATCTTCAGGCAGATTCTGTAGGTAAGAACGTTGAGTGCTTGAGCATTGCATACCCCACATGTTGAACACAGCCCTAACAACATTAGTCAGAACTCATACTTTAAAACATAAATTCAATAGTGAAAAAGTTGTGGGTTTTTTTCCATGTGTGTTGTTTTTATTTGTGTTTGCATCCCTTATCATCTGCTCCAAAGCAACAGCCGTGACAAGGAATTTATAGATGTTTTTCCAATTTGTAATAAATCCTCTGGACTAAATTCTGATTTGGTTAAATCTTTGAGATTATTTTCATTTTACCCAATTTTGCAGAGATCAAGACCTGTTTGTGTGGATAAAAAGTGTTTATTGCAATTCTAATGTTACAATTTAAGAATCTACTTAACTGCAATGTTAAATTACATAAGTACCCAAGAGAATGGTTTTATTTTTAAATGTAGACATAAGACAAACATCTTGGAAATTCGAATGTGTTTTTATTCTATTTTGATACAGCATGTATTTATCTGCCTGCTCAACAGTGCATCATATCAATTTCACCAGGTGCAGAGCAGAAAACTAACAGTGAAAGATTAGAAGCATCTCTAGAGTGAAAATAAAAACAAAATAGCTTCTTAGATTATCTTGCATTCTTTTCACTGTTACTGGAAGATAATGATACTTGTGTAATTACTGCTTTTATCACCTAAATAATTTAAAAAATAAATAAATAAATAATGTTTCATAATCACTTGCAACTTGCTCAGATTTCTACCATAAAAAATGCTTGGGGAATCTGCATGCAAATAGATATTTTCTTCAATAATTTAGTTAAAGTCTTTCTGGTTGTATTCTGAAATAACCAATGATGTCTCTTAAAATGTGTAATGACTACTTATATTTGAAATATTTGCTCATGTGAATGGTATTGTTTTCTCTGCTTTTCGAAGTACTCTGGGAAGGTGAGCCTGCCTGTGCTGTTCAGTTTAGGTTTTCTTTGCACCAAAGGTATAAAGGCTTATTTTGCATGTTTTAGTTTACAAAGTACATGCATATGTTTTAGCACAAACAGAGCTTGTGGGTTTTGGTTAGTGTTGTCAGGTGTTTTTTTGTGTGGCGGGTTTTTAATTGTGGTTGTTTTTTAAAATTATCCCACAGGCTACACACACTAAAGCTGCAGGGGACTGTTTTTCACCAGTTTTTATCAAAAGTGTCAAAAGCTTAGAACACGTATAATTTCATGTGACGTCTCATTTACTTTTACTTTATTACATTATTCCAGAATAATGGTTTTTCAAGTACTTGAAACTTTGGTTATGAATTTTCTCCTTCAATTCTTAAAAGTAAAGCAAAATTCTGCTGCAAAATAAGCCCAGTTAATGCAAGAAACAAGATGTTTCATCACTTCTAATTGATAGCAAAATCATTCTGGAATCTTTCATGTAGTTCCTATTGGCAAGAAAAATAATTGTACATAATCAAGCATAACTCCTGCTCTGCAGGAGGTCTGGCTTTCAGACCTAGCTGGCCATATCTTTGTGATAATATTAGCAGTAAAATGCTGTTTTAAACAGCTCCAAAAATATAGGATTCTTTTGAATGGTTCAGGTAAGTAGTTACTACAAGTTTAAAATAAGAAAATTTTTAGTATTATTTGAAGGAGACAGAGGAGACAGTGTTGTAGATGAATGTGCCGTTTTGAAAACATCCCTTTGGGAATAATAGCAATGAAGATCATGTGCATTTGAAACATGCCAGTTCAAGTACTCCTGATATGCAGAAATACACATACCCAACATAATAGTGTAATTATTGCTGTCCCAGCAGCAGTGGCAGATTTGACTTGTCCTTTCAAGTTTTTTTTTATTTTTATTTTTAAATTTTAATTTTTCTTGGAGGCCTTCTAAGTCAGTAATTTTAATGAGCTTGTGAATTAAACCTGGTGTACAAATCTCTGGTGTTGGAGCAATTTTGTATTAATATACCAGGCTTTCTGTTTTGGAGCTAAAATCCATATTGTAGCATACTTTTTTTGTCAGTCCATCACACAGATCTATGAATGCATACTAAACTGGAGATCTTTAAGTAATCTTATTAGACTCACAGAAGAAGCACTTCTTTCATAGACTAGAAGGACACATTAATCTGGTAGCAAAAATGCTTAAAAAATATTTTTCAGAAATATAACACACAATATATGTTTAATAAATTTTTATTATACATTTAGATAGTAGGCCATGGTTAAGATGGAGTTATTGAATTTATGGTGTTAATTCTCCTGTTTCTTCCATTATTACTTATTCTGCTTTTTCACACCCTCTAAAACTCTGCTTTCAAATGGTACTTAATAGTTCTTTCATGGAAATCAATAAAAATTTTCCCTCTCTCTGTACCTTAGGATTTAATTTTAAATAGCCACATAAAAACTTTCCTTATGATGTTGATTTACAAAGGATGAACCATGCAAATGGCAAAGACATTGGCTCTGGAGAAGCCAAGTACTCTCATAACTTATACTTGAAGTTTCACTTTGAGGTTAAGAGTCATCATGACTTTGTATGACCAAACCTGAAATCTAGAAAATCTTCACATCTGCATTTAAAGCTAATGATATGTAATCAGCTGTTGTCGATGCAAAATGAAGAATCATAATTCTGGAATTGTATCTGCTAAACATGCTCCACGAAGCAGTTGAGTCACTAAGATTTCTCGTGAAACATCTGCAGAAAATGCTTTGCCGTTGAAACATCAAATTCTATCTTCTGTTTCTTTAACACATACAGACTTCTAAATTTGTGTTTTGGTGAGTTTCACGTTAAATAATCCAGGTATATTTTTCCACATATCTTAGATATGCTTTAGTATATCATTCCTGTGGCTTTGATGTCTATGTCCCATACATACATAGGGAGAGGAACAAGAGCCTTCTTTACTTCCTCTGTAACTTTGAGACAGGAGAGTAAAAGAATGGACTCTCATGGTCATTAGAATGTTTTTTATGTGATTTACAACATCACATATTATTCACCTTGCTCTGGAGCAGTCAGTTTCAGGATGAAACATAAGAGAATTCTGCCATTAAAAGCAGCTAATTCATCAAGAAGTTTACCTTTTCAAAAAGTCCCTATAGTTTTTATGCTTTTTCTTCTGTTAGCCTAGGTAAGATATGGCCATTTTTTGATATGGTTAGTAAAGAGTCAGGAAGGGGCTTTTTCCCATGAAAAGATAATATTCTTCTCTTGTCATAATTATGATTTTGTATTTCATCCTTTTTCTTAATAGTTCCCTAAGACTCATAGTTTTTACATTCTGGTATTTTCTGTTATTTCAGAGTAAACTAAAACCCAAAGTATCCTTGTAAGCAATTTAACCTTTGTTTTGTGCATTTAAATTGTACGCAGAGAACTGCGAAACTGGTAATATAAATTTAGATTTGAATTTTAGGAAGATGAATGTAAGCCAAATTCTTACCAAGCTCTAACTGTGCTTAAAATATACTTTTCCTTCAATGCCACGTCCCATGGCCTTTTAACAATTTGTCTCTGTAGCCTCCAATATTAAATTACTTTGGACTTTATTTATCCTCACAGTGAAGTAGCATGTCTTCTATCCAGTAAAATTGCCAAAAACTCCTGTAATACCTGATAAAATACAAAACAGAAAACTAAAATAAAAACTAGCATCTTTGTAGGGGAGCTGCAAATATTTCTGCCTCCTTCTGAAACCAAAGAGAGCAGAGGTCTCTAAAAGACACCTCCAGAAGCAAGTGTGTTACAGAATCAGAGAATCATGGTATCAACTATGTTGGAAAAGACCTCTGAGATCATCATGTCCAACATATGAACAGTACCTTGTCAACTGGACCATGGCACTGAGTGCCACATCGAGTCTTTTCTTAAACACTGCCAGGGATGGTGACTCTACCACCTCATAGGGTAGCCTATTCCAATGTCTAATCACCCTTTCTATGAAGAAATTCTTCCGAATGTCCAGCCTAAACCTCCCCTGGCACACTCAAGCTGTGTCTTCTTGTCCTACTGCTAGTTGCCTGGGAGAAGAGACCTACGCTTACCTGGCTACAGCCTCCCTTCAGGCAGTTGTAGAGAGTGATAAGGTCTCCCCTGAGCCTCCTTTTCTCCAGGCTAAACAACTCCAGCTCCCTCAGCTGTTCCTCACAGAACTTGAGTTCCAAATCCTTTATTGGCTTTGTTGCCCTTCTCTGGACACACTCCAGAATCTCAACGTCCTTCCTAAATTGAGTGGCCCAGAACTGGACAGGGTACTCAAGGTGTGGCCACACCAGTGCCGAGTACAGGGGAACAATCACTTCCCTGATCCTGCTGGCCACGCTATTCCTGATACAGGCCAGGATGCCATTGGCTTTCTTGGCCACGTGAGTGCACCCACATGGCCATGTGTTGTGAGTTTTTTAAAAGTAAGGGGTAGAAAAAACAAGTGTAAAAGTCATGTTTAAAATCTTAGAGCTTCAGAAAAATATTTGTTCAGATTCTTCATGGTCTTCTTCAATGATGTAAAAACTTACATCAATTGCCCTCAGTCCCAACCATAATGTATTTTTCAGACACAATTAAAATTAACTTTGTCCTTCAGATTTTTAAAATAAAATTGAAGATATTTATATACCTTTCATTTTTCAAACAGAAAAAAAAAATGCATTGAAGTAGGAAATGGTTGACAGGAAATTATTATTTGCACTGTGCTGAATACAAGAGAGGAGATGTCTGTGTGTGGGATGCAAGTGAAGACAGTGACAAAAGGAGTGCTACAAATAGAAATAAAACCAGTGTAGTATCACAGAAGTAAAAGGTTACTGTCTCTTAAAGGAACTGGGATGACTAAGAAAATAAGAGCTTATAGGCAAAATGAGAGAATGAAGGACAAGGAGAAAGCAAATGCACTGGGCTGTGAGGCAGTTTGCCAAAGGAAAGATGTACACTGGGTCCTGTCCTTCTTGGATCCCCTAGAAGAAGCGAGGAACATATCACATGGAAGTACGAGAGGTACTCTCTGAAGAGGGGAAACACTCTGTTACTGTGAGTGAGGGGAAATACTCTTACTGTGACGTGTGTGACATTATAAAAGGACAAGACACAGTATTGTAAAGCTGTGACAAGTCCTGCAGACTGTTCAGCTGTTTGTTCAGATTCTGCAAGACCTCTCCTTATCCTGTTTCCTCACAAGTAGCCATAGCTGTCTTCTGTCTGATAATTTCTTCTGGGAAAGGGAGGCACGGAGACCTGTCTGCTCCAGAGAATGCCAGTACCATTAAAACTGCCTTGGCATACATATCGCATACCCAGCACGGTGTGAGACTGCAAAGAATGATCTCTGGAGACACTTTGGGGTGCATGTGTGTGTGGGAAGAGGCAGGTCAGGCCTTGCCCCGCACACCCCAACCTCCCTGGAGCCAGTATTCCTGCCCGGCAGTGACTGCCAATCCCTGGCATACCAGAGCTCCACATCTGCCCCTGGAGCCTCTAATTCAGCTCCTAATTAGCCAAATGACCAGAAGTTCCACCTGGGGGAAAAGCCCAGGAAGGCCAAGAAGTATTTAGAGCTGAATATGAGGCAAACACATGTCTTAATCCCACCTCCTTTTGGAATTTCTATCAGCTGAGCAGTACTGGATCCTGTGAGTTTGTAGCTATAGCTGTTCTTTTCTATACCTTTTCTGTCTTCCTTGCTTTCTCTTTCTTCTATTTCCCTCTTCTCAGAATTTTTGAGTAACTTAAAATCAAAAGGGCTTAGTGTTTGCTAAGTTGAATGGGTTAAGTTGATGCTTTGTGGAAGTGTTTAATGTTGATTGAATGTTGCTCTAAACCTTTTTCCAAAGTTCTCTGATTTTCTGAAGTTGACAGTAAAGTATTTTTTGGTTTTTTGACCTCTTGAGAATATCTTGTCAGTATTTCTCTCATGTGTCTAACTCAGAGTATATGAACAACCATAAGCCCTTTTAAAAGCCTCGTTGAGTGAGTTGTTTGGGCCTTACCCACGGAAAGAGCTTACACATTTTCACAAAAATGTGCTGCAAAATTCAAACAAGAAAAATAAGTGAATGACAGCTGCAGTAAATACCACACAATGCATACTGCACCATTCTTGAATAGAAACTGTGGAAAATGTAAAATGCTGAAAGCTAGGAAATTCACAGTTAACACGCTCAGCCTATCCTTAAGTTACTTGCTGCTTAAATAATCACAGTATCATTACCCCTAGGAGTGCCATGGGCAAATTCAATCAATCAAAGTCACAGAAAAGCTTTGAGACAATCTAATCAGTCCAAGGCTTCCACTGTAACATTTCCACTACATGGCTTCAAATGGAAATTATTTCCTTTCTATAAAGCAATATTCACTCCTGCTTTCATTTTACAAGGCCTAAGGGGCAGGACAAAAGAAAAAACAGTATTATTTAAAATACAGACTAATAAACTATGTGGCTCTAACATCTTGATAGCCTAAGTCACAATATAGGCAGAAAAGAGGCGAGGGAGAAAAAAAGAGATGAAGATGTATAGCAGACCTGCCTGGGATATATACATTATGGAATAAGTGGAGTAAAGTTAAAGAAAATAGAAATCAAATTTCTGTTAGAGGTGGCTGGTGAATTTAAATCATATTTCTCTAAAGAGGAATTTTTAAAAAATATTTTTATTTTGCATTTTATGTATCCTTGTTTCTTAGCTGAAATACAGTTTCTAAGGAATAGTTATGAAAATTTGAGTGTTATGAGAAAAGCTAAATTTAGGTATTTTTACTCAAGAAACATATTTAAATATATAATTGTGTTTCCTCTTAGAAACCTAAGTCTTGTCAAGAAATTTGACTGGTCACATAAAATGAAAAAAAATCTGCTTTTGGGAGATGTGGATTTGAGCTCAGCAGGTAGGTCTGCTGAACAAGAGTGAAGGACAGAATCACCATTTTATTTGTAACAAAGACAATTTAAAGCTTTGTTGAGGATTTAATTATCACTAGACTTGATCTTCTCCCTGAAGGAAAAAACAGATGAACCTTATATGAGTCTGATAAATTGTCCCTGAAGACAACAGGCAGAGTACAGAGGGGTTGGTTAATCCGCAGAGTGGTTTACTTTGCTGTCTGTCTCCAAGATCATTCTTCCCTGAAAACACTGACCTCTCAACTTGTGGTCTTCTCAAAACCTTTCCCTCAAATTTAACTTTTCTTATGGCACAAACTAGTTATTGCTAGAGTGGTAGCAGTGTGACTGTGTTAACCATCTTTCCTGCTCTTAAAGTGTTTTTCTCCGATAGCCATTAACCCACTTGTTCGTAATTAAAATAATGAGACCCAATTCACCACTAAATAACATTTCATGTTGTTTAAAATGGAAATGAAATCTAGGAATTGGGAGACAGAGAACAATGTGGACTTGAAAACCAAGAGATTAAGCTGTGTGAAATAGAGGTAAGCAAATGTCTATGTTTCAAACAGCTGGAGACTTTTTCCCCTGTCTGAGGAAAAAGAGGACAAAATATAATTTTTTCTGAGTTTGGTTTCCTTTTCTTCTGTGAACATTGCCAGATAGGTATTAGAATTATGCATTAAAAATTCATTAACAGAGGAAAATATGTTTTACATTGGCCAGGAGTCACATCCAGGACTGCTGCATATCAGATGTTGCATCACAATGAACCGTCAACACCAGTAGCTGCAATAAGCTGTTGTCTGTTGCGTGTGAGTATGAGCTTGTAGTCACATCCAAATCAGAATTGCCAAACCTAAATCAAGCCTGAGTCCAGGCAACCTTGAGACAAGACTGAGGTCTTAGAGGGAAAGGATTTAGTTCTGTATGTCAGTTTAGGCCATTACGGTATGGACCTGGATGTAGTATACTTTTCCAGTTGCTAGGAAAACACAATATGGCTTTTGAATTTCACTTTTCCTTGGATAAGGCAAGTCAGACAGACGTTCTTGGTCACAATGGCCACTTTCTTCTTAGCAGTGGTCCACAGGCTGGTGTTCTTGAAGACCACTTAGGTGGCAGGCGCATCATGACCAGGCTTGGATATGCAGGTGGGTCTCAAAGCACTGTGGGGTCACGCCCACTGGGCACTTGAGGAGCTGTTTGTTTCTCAAGAACTCAATATGTCTTTGGTAGGAGCAAATCTCATTAAATGCTGCAGTGCTGGACATGTAGCAAAGAATTTACACTGCCAGAAGCAAGGGGAATTTTGAAGGCAGCTGTGGCAGCTTGCACAGAGATGTACTTTCTGTGGAATTGTGAAGAAACTAACCGTTTTGGTTTATGCTTTTAGAATAGACTGAAACTAAAGCCACCATCTTGAACAGTTTTGGACATGTTGTCCAATCTGCCACCACTTATTCCTCATGTCTTTGCAGGAATGTCCCATGACACTTGACAGTCAAGTAAGAAACTGAGTCCCATGCAGAAGGACAGCACTCCAAAGACAGGAAGGAGTTGTTATAGAGCTTATTAAAGTGTGAAATACACTGAAGCAGGTGTATTATACAGCTTATGCAGTTTATGAGTGCACAGATCCAGGATGGAAAGTATAAACAGACTTCTGTTTTATCAATTGAATGGATTATTTTTTCTTTATTGGCTCTTACCTATGTGTTAAATTATATTATTTTCTCAGGGAGAAACTATATGATGTGACAATATGGTGAACACTGCTCAGGTAGATTCTTTCTTCCACCTTCCTACACAGAAAACTGTAAAATTAAGTATCATTTTATTAGGGGTTTGATCTTATTTTCCTTTTTAATATGTTTAACCAATTTTTCTTAAACATGTATACTGTTATGCACGTTAGAGCACTGTCAGAAATCATACCTTTTTATGCTTTGAATGCTTGTAGTGGCGGTACATTTGTGTGGCCAAGATAAACACATTTCAGTCTGGTTATGCACCAGTAAAAAGAGAAAATTACAGAGAGAAAAATAGGAAATGCAAGTGTTCTGAAATAGGTATATTAAATAGTTTTAGTTGTGGATCTTCTACTTAGAAAATACTGGCAAACACACAAAAAAATCAAAGTTAAAGGAAAGATAATTTTGTCCAAAAATGTGTTATTATTCTGTGGAATACAGGATACCTGCCAGGACAGTAATGGTATATGCAGAGGAGGAATATAAAAACAGAAAAGACTCTTACCCAAGATACAGAGTTTTCAGGCACAACTAGCAGCTAGGAAACTAAGAAGTCTTATTTCTCTCCTCTGGCTTTCCTCCTTCCAGTGAGGTTTCCAGTGCTGGTCAGTGTCAGAGTTGTGTTACAGAATTTGTGAATCAAGAGTCAGGTGGAAGAGAATAATTTTTATGTGTTGTGATCTGCTCTATCTTTGCTACTCTCAGTATAAATTTTCTATTTTTTATTTTTCTGGTTTTTTCTTGCTTTTGAGATCTCCACTACAGTTTTACTGACTCAGCTATCAGTCTGCACCCACTATTTTCCCATCTCTCTTGTGTTTTTTCTTTTTTCTTTGGGGATTGCTTTCCATCACTGTGAGCCTATTTCAATTCATCCTCTCTATTTACCTCACTTCTTCTCTCCTTACTCTATTTGTTTACTTGCAGGTCCTACTGATTTTGGGCTCCAAGCATGGAGCAGAACAGGTGAAAGATTACTATTAGCTAATTCTTTCTCTTAATTATCTCTATTACTTTACTAACTGCTAGATTATGAACTGCTATAATTAGGCAATAGACAGACATGTCCAGGAGACTGTGTAAAGTACATCAAATACTTCCTTGTTAAAGGAAACCATCAAGTCCTTTTCTAATTCCTGCAAATTTCTTGTCTGCCTTCACCAGAGCTGTCACATTTTATAGATTATATCTAAGTGTCCCAGCCAGAACAAGATTTTCATCTATTTTACACATATTTTACATAATTTTACATAAAATTTCACTTTTACATATAATTTGCTATATCAGATATAATCTCCTATGCCTTCAATTCTGTGCCCAAAGGCTTATTAAGTGAAAAAGATACCCTTTATGCCATTCATTATTCAGAATACCATTATGACACCCACTATTTGTAGTGGTGCCTCTGTTGTGTGAGACCTAAAATCAGCAATGACACTTTCCTTGTCAGTAGTGCTTGACCAGGCTGAACTTTTCTTAAAAGAGAACTCGATGTAATTCACTTGCATTGCAGGTCAGCATAAAAGGGAGATTTACTACCATGCTGCAAATCTTGTTGTTATGCATAATTATTTTCTTTTAATTTTTTTTTTCATGTGTTTTATTTGAATAAAGCCTGTATTCCAGGAAGAGAATGAGTGCCCTGATGTCCAAGTATCTAGGAAAAGTGTCACTGAAATCAATGGGGTTTGTGCCACCCAGCTCCTGGCCAGAGAGGTTAGAACATAGTGAGATTTCAGGTGTTTGTTTTCCTCCTCTGCCCCATCTCCCTCAGAGGATGAAAGTGCATAGATGCATACTAAGAATTAAGAGATATAAATTATATCAGCCAGTGACTTTTGACTCATCTAGGTGACAATAAAGCTGCAAGGTGTTTAGATCAATAAAAACAATCAATTAAATGACTAAGATATCACAGATGGCCAGATCAATTAAGGGCAATCAATTAAATATCTAAGGGATCATAGGTGGGATGGATAAATTAATAGTGCAAATAAATCAAATATTCAGGATGCTCAGGAGGAATATAACCTGAGAAGATAATCAGTGGGTGTAGTGTTTGGAGTGATGACTGTGTGGAATCTGGTGTATTTGTGGGAGTGTGTTATGCTCCCTGCTCTACTCCACAGATTTATTACTTCTACATTTTTGCCATGCTATCATTCAGCTCTCCTGTCAGTCTTAGACAGGTTGCTGTTGATTTTTACCCTTGGTGAGGTTTTAACTTTGAAAACCTGTAGATATGGAGAGCTTCAATATCAGTTTACAGAGATCATGTGAGTTTATAAAAAATGGTAGAATGAACACTTATCAAAAATAAGTTTATTTTGTTTTAGGTTCCCTCCCATGTGAATCTAATTAATCAAGTGGAATTGTCTGCTTACACTGTAAATCTACACATTGCCTTTGTTTTTGTGTAGGGATGTGTTTATATACAGATAATTCTAAAATGAAAGAACTTTGTTCAGATTATGTGAGAGTGCTGCCCCTCTGAAGTCACTCTTACACATAATTCAGCTCGTAATTCATCATACTGGTACAGAGGTCATAGTTCTGCACAACCAACAATTTTAAATGGGAAAGTATGGCTTGATTTTTATTTTTGAAGAACTTGTATTCTTTCACAAATCTTATGCTCCCTTCCTTGAACAAAATCCTACCAGCAGCACTCCAAATGTAACTTTTGCAACAACCTCAGTTTCTAATATGAGTTTTACCCTTTCTGTTTTTCTTTAAATATCTGTGCAGCATTGTAACTTTACATGGTAATGTTTAGTCTTGGACAAAAGTGCTTGTACACTGAAATCCAGATAAACACAATAAAAATAAGATCCATTTGTCTCCATCTGGTTTGTATGATTCTCCTGATGCAGGGTGAAACTACTTGAGAGCCCCAATAAAGTGATTGGTGTATTTCTAAATACCAGGATATTGAGAAGTAGGCAATAGGAACTGGCAGAAAAGAGCAGCTTTTAAATGACTAGATATCCTGTGCCAGCAAATTCAAATAATCTGATGTCTGCAAAGATGGACAATGGGAACTGAAAAATAAGAACAGCATGAATTCTGGTGGTAAAATAATGGGAAACTTAAGGGAATTTTTGTGAGAGTCAGTGAAGATATTTAGGAAATGTTGTGCACTTCTTGGGATGGGATGGGGGTGGAAAGCTGGATCTTCTCATGCACTCTCTAAGTAATCACTCCACAATGAATAAAGTACATCACATTCAAACTGTCATCATGGGACACTGATTACTGCAGTTTTCTCAGAAAAATTCAGGACTTACAATAGTGATGTTCCTCATTGTATAGAGAAATAGAATGGAAGCAAATTAAATGCGTTCAGCCCTGTGGCCCCAGTCTTTGCCAGAAGGATATTTTTTATTACTTTTTATTTCCTATCCAAGTGGACAGGACCATTCCAGATGTACTACACTGGAGTATTTGAATACTGCTTCAGTAAAAGATGAACCAGTTGAGGTAGAGCACTGACATATTGCCCTGTTGAATTTAAAAGTTCAGAAAAGTTAAAATTTATGCTTGCTTGGTCATTTCCTTTTACATTCACTGAAGAAATACTTCTATAAAACAGCTCCATACTTTTCTTCTAACTACCTATATCTACTATAAGAAATCCTTTCTGGATAGTGTTAAAGATAATTGCTAAGATACAGTGATAAACCCTTGCAGTCCTGCTCTGTACTTGTCCAATCTGACTTTTTGCCATTTATTTAACAGTAGTTATATAGCCTTGACATTTTCAAAGCTCTATACAAGCACAAACTAATTAATCTTTAGTTTGCCTTTGAGGTAGGTGAGTCAGTATTCTCTCTTTTTTCACAGATATTACGGTCAGAGCAGAGGAAGTACATGAATAGCCTGAAGTCCTACAGAAAATTGGTGTCAAACCCAGCATTTTAACTTGGGCCCTCTTGGAAGAGAGGGTGCTTAACCCTGGAATGTTTCCACTTTCCCAAGGCAACTCTCTGTGTGCTGGGTTATATTTGCAATATTGACTGAAATAACTAATCTGATCACAGAGAGAAGTTCTCCAGCTGTTTTTGTACAGTATCTGTCATGCACTTTTGAAGGGGCACCGAAGAGAATGGTTGTAATGAGAGCCCTGTTCCGATGCTGTGTTTCTACACTGGATGTTATCACTTGCTTCTGTACAGAATTCAACCCAAAATCTGCATTCTCCTCATTCCAGCATACTGGGGGATAAAGGAAGGCTCAGTTCAGCAGCTGCTGCTTCTCTTGTCATTATGTTGCAAACAACAAAGAAATTATGCTCATACTGGTTACTTTAATTTTACATATTCTTCTCTGCAGACAAAGAAGCATATCCTTCATTGTTAGAATGATGCCTTGCACATCCCATGAAATATTTAAGAATACATACCCATAAAATAACACCTGCTCTGTCTCATGCTGTCTCAGTTTAAAATGAGGAGATGCTTTCTGACTCTGCCAACGTCCAGTCTGTTTCCAAAATGACTATACTGATGTCTCAGAAAATTTTTAAATACATTAGTCAATAAAAGAATACTGCTAGTATCTCACATTTTCATTGAATAATAATGATATCGATTGTGTATTGCTGCAAAAATATCTCAGGATTTTAATTTGAAAACAGAAAAACTCAATTTGTTATTCAGAGGTCGAGTTTCTATACATTTAGGATAAGGCTGAATAGAAGAGTTTCATTCCTATATTAGGTATTCTCACTTTATTTTTGCCAAGGGGTGTGTGTATATATCTATATATAGATATCTATATCTGTCTATATATGTCTATATATATCTATACATATATGTCTACTGGGAAAAAGGTGAGGACTACTCCATCACTTCTCTGGTACTATTATGCCAATAATTTTAAAAAACTTTTAGAAATTTGGCAACAGTGGCCAAACTCTGGCGATCTGCATTCTGCTAATTTATCTGGATACCAACTCAGTATCTGATTTTACTTCCTTATCTTTTTCTCTCTTGTATGTTTCCTAGAACTGTTATACAGCCTGATATAGGCCCTTCAAACTAAGAAAGAGTCTTCTAAAATTCTGTCCTGTGTTAATGATCATAGAGAGCTCTTTGAAATCATGTATTTATACTATGAAGGCACCCTAGGTCTTTAAAACTTATGATCCAAATTTATTTAGAAAATGTGAACTGTTTGCTCATAAGGGAATTACATTTAGCAAATAATATTCTGATTCCAGAATTTCCTGTGTGTAGTAGTACATAGCTCTAAAGTATTCCTATTCAAGTGTCCTCAAGTATTATTAAAATCATTTGCATTACCTACTGAAAGAAGTTTTTTAACTCAACAGTTGAAAATTATCTATTTAATCAGCAAAGTTAATTGATAAACCAGTCTCTGACAGACCAGCAGACTTTTCCATTTGCTTTTATATGTCTGATTGTTTCTTTTTATTCTGATTTTCTTTGAAATCTCCAGCCAAAATGCACAGGGAATAAAAAATTGTACGTGTAATTCTTCATCTGAATTATCTTTTGAGTATAAGCAAGCTTCCATGGAAATTCATTCTTACAGAAGTTAATGTTTCTTGATAATGAACTGTGAAATAAAAAGTGATTGGATGCAATACATCAAGGAATAGAGACACCATGCCTGTACTGCTCTCCAGCTCCCTAGGAGGAATATCTCCAAAGTCTAAGATAAGAAATGCTTTCAGCAGTTCCAAGATAAATAGTCTTCCTAGTCTGTACTCAAGGTCAAAATTCCTCTGTTCCTAGTTTTCTTTGTTAATTCTCATTTTTAGTAAGATTAAAATGTTTTTTCTACAAATAATCTTGATACCTTTAAGGTAAATGAAATCTTGTTTTCAGTGTTCAGTGATTTTCTTTGCTCTTTTGAGATGATTAGTGGAGTGCACAATAGCTAGATGTGAAGCTACAATCCAGTCACCAAGAATCTGTCCATTTTTTGTAAGCCAAGGAGTATTTTGCATTGCCTAACTTTTGGACTGAAAGTCATTCCTTCATTTTGGAAATATCAGCTGGCTCTGAGGGTGGGATTACAGAGCCATGAGTGAGAGACACTTCTGTGTTCATGAATAAACCATCCAAGAGGAATAAACGTCTAAGAGAGAAGTGTCAGGGAGAGGAGCTTGCTGAAGGGCACAGTGGAATCTCTCAGAATTGGTTCAGGATATTGATGTGGGTTTGATTTTTTTGGTTTACATTTAGTGGTGTTTGGGGTTTTTGTTTGGTTGTTGTGAGGGTTTGGTTTTTTTTGTTTTCTTTTTGCAGCTAGCTCGAGTTACTGAGCCACTGGTACACCCCTGCTTGCAAAAACAGGTTGTTTTTTATTGGTCAGTTAATTGGCCCAGCAATCATTCCCATCCCCTCTCCAGCTTGGATCTGGAGCATGGAGATTGACTGAGGGGGACCCCCATATGGAGAGTGAGGAGTTTCTTCTCACACCTGTACTCAACACTGTGTGGAAGAGGAAACTGAAGTTGTGTTTGCCATATGAGTGACTGAGAAAGAAGGATTTTTCTTCAGCCTTTAGCACATGAACCAGAGAACATCAAATGAAATGTCTAGATGTCTCTAACTAGGATAAAAAGATTAAGTATGTTTTCATGGAGAACAAAATATAACTATGTAACTCATTGTCAGGAATGCTGTAAAATGTGCCAGATTCAAAACAATTTCTTAAGATTCTTAAATCTAAAGACATAACCTTATCTCAGGAAATCAATATGAAGACTAAAAACTTGTCACGGGATTACCAATGCTCGTTCTGCAAATTTCATTTCTTTCTAAAGTACCCACTTTTGAGAGAGAGCATGTGGAATATAGATATCTAACTGCTTCCAATATACCTATTCTAGTCCTTACCACTGTGACTAATTAAGTGAAAAAACATGACTCAAGGAAGCAACAGAGTTATATCTAAATATACTTGTCTTATAAAGTTTGATTGAAATAAAATTGCCGGTGTGTCATACTGACGTTTTCCTTAAATTCTCATTGTGTACTCTCTGTCGTGAGTTGTCCAGTTCTAAACTTGGGAAGTCCAGCATTCCTTTTGTCTGACAGTCCAGAATGTGTTACTGTGGTGCAGAATAAAAACCAAGCAGGACTTCTAACAATCTTTGTAGCCAAATGTAAACTGCTCTCTGTTGACAAGCTCTTTTTAAAATAGAGATTCATTGGTGGTGAGAACAAGTTTTTTCTTTTGAAATGAGTTCTACTCTGAAATGCCTTGAGAGAATGAGTCTAGACAGGAAAGATTTATATCTCTGCTGCCCAAAGGTTTGGAGATTACTGAATTTTACAGGTGCTTGGCTCATCTTCAGCCAGGACAGTTTTGTCTACTGCAGCTGTATCTCATTGCCTCTTTCAGTTTCTGCTACTTTTCCTTTCCTTTTTTACAGAATCCATCCCAAAAACAGTGTCTGGCAAGCTACAGAGTTGCATCCTGTTGTGGTTTAATCCCAACCAGCAACTAAATCACACTCTCACTCACTTCCTGCTCCAGTAGGATGTGAGGGAGAATCAGAAGGGTAAAAGGGAGCAAATTTGTGGGTTGAGATAAATACAGTTTAATAGGTAAAGCAAAAGCCACTTGCATAAGCAAAGCCAAAAAAGGAATTAACTCACCATGTCCCATGGGCAGACAAGGCTCAATTGAGTGTAATGGTGACCTGGGAAGACAAATGCCATCACTCTGAGCATTCCTCCCTTTCTTCTTCCTCCAGCTTTATATGCTGATCATGACACCATATGGTATGGAATATCCCTTGGCTGAGTTAGGGTCAGCTGTACCAGTGTCCCCTCCCAAATTCTTGTACAACCCCAGCTACTCACTGGTGGGGTGATGTGAGAATCAGAAAGAGCCTTGACTCTGTAAACACTGCTCAGCAGTATTGAAAACATCTCTGCATTATCAATACTGCTTTCAGCACAAATCCAAAACATAACCTATACCAGCTACTGTGAAGAATATTAACTCTACACCAGCCAAAACCAGCACAGCTCTTTTGCTCTTCACTCAGATGTTCGTGGTCTAACACAATTATTTTTAAGGACAGGAGGTTAACAACATAGCCAGTCATGAAAAGAAATAGTTGTGAAAGCAAAGGTATAGTATCAATCTCCACAATACTTCTGCTATCCTAAGACCTCATACATTGCTTCCAAATTAAATCTAGAAAACTGGAACTGTTACTTAACATATTAGCAAAGGAGGAGCAGACATTCATTCTGTTTTCCCAAAGATTAGAAATATGTTTTTTCATCTACTTGTTTTTATTTAATTTAGTTTAAACATCCTACTTTCCAGCCAGTAAGAGTGAGAACCCCTCCAGCCTCTTGTTATCTGGGATTATGCAAAACAGGTGTAATACTGGGAATCTGTTTTACAGTGGGTTGTTTGAGACATTTTCTGTGCTTTTTTTACGGTAAAGATTTAAGGTATTTAAAATTTTAAAATTAAAAAAAATTCCAAGGGATGAAGTAAGTTAGTCTGTGAGCTCTCCTATTGCCATTAGAAACAAGAGAGGGATGGTGATAAGATGGATTTGATCCAGCACTGTCAGAATGCTTATAGAAATGCAAATCTTCTTTCAATAAAATGCTTGTTTGTTGTTGTGAAATAGCTAATTTTCCCTTTGCATTTAAACCCCTCGTAGAACTTCATATCTGCCTGTGCTGGTGAGCTTGTGGATCTATATGAGGCATAGGTTTGACATTTTTACCCAGGCTGATATATTAATAATGTCCTTTATTTCGATACAGTTATATAAAACAGCAGTCATACTTATCGGTCTGTTGGAAAAAACATGGGTCTGAGGGTAACAGTGATAGAGGCAGCCTTTTTTCTTTTAACAGTATTTTTAGCACTATATTTTTTATGCTAATATTCATAAGTCCTTATATTTATGCATAGACTGAACTTGAACTGTATGTAGTTCCATAAAATTGTTTTTTTTTTTCCTTAAATTTTGATTTTCTGTGTATAGACTATAAATGTCTTGGTCAAGGACCAATCACTTCAAGGATTTTAAATGTCTACTGTAAAACAACTGTACTGTATCTTCCCCTCTTCTTGATGCTCAACACCATGCTGTTACAACAAGACTGATGGATGTCCAACCTGAACCTCCCCTAGCACAGCTTGAAGGCTATGTTGTCTCATCTTGGCACCAGTTGCCTGGGAAAAGAGACCACCTGGCTACAACCTCCTTTCAGGTGGTTGTAGAGAACAATAAGGACCTCTGAGCCTCCTTTTCTCAGGGTTAAACAACCCCAGCTCCCTCAGCTGCTACTCATAAGACCTGTGCTCCAGACCTTTTACTTGCTTCACTGCCCTTCTCTGGACGTGCTCCAGCACTTCAACGTCTTTCTTGAAATGAGGGGCCCAGGACCTTGCAAACTACAGTGAAGTTACTTGCAGAGAAAGGCAATGTTTAAATTGATAAAGTGCTTATTTCAACTCAAGTAGGTTCTCAGTCTTGAACTGTATGTCATACTAGACATTAATTATTCTTGCCCAGACGTAAATACCTACAATAGTTTGTTTCAAGGAGTGCCTTATATAGTGTCGTTTATAGCTCTAAAGCACAGAGAAGTGCTGTCGTCCTTCTCCTCATTCTGCGTCCAGAGCTTGCCATGGGTTCCAAAGATAAGAAGGAAGGAGTACTGAACTGACACAGTTGCACCATTCATACTGACTGCCAGCTTGGAGAGCTGGAGTACAGTGTCAGTGGTTGAACATTCCCAAAATACCTGATATCAGCATCAGATGTCTCCTTTCCATCCTATCCTCCCTCTACCTGGATAAATAAGGTACTACAGGGGAGCAAACGACAGTAAGGAATTTCATTTTTTTCTCAGCTTGGTCTTTGAGTAAACGAGTAATATAAGTAAAGCACATAGGCGCTTATCATGCCAGCTCCCCACCTGCGAAAATGAGAAAATATTCTTCTTTCTAAAGTGACTCTAAAATATGCTACAAAGATGTAAACCCACAAAAATATTCAGGGTGTTTTTTAAGAATTCTAATTTGAAAATGTTTTAGAATACCATAGTAATTGATCCCTTAGAAATTTCCCAGATCAATTAAAAGAGCTGTAAAAACTTAGGAAGTATGTCAACTTCTCTGCCCTGACAATGAAGCTACCACAACAGGAGTGTTTTGACTTTTACTTACTGAATGAAAGCAATTAGTTAATAAGACTAGAGCAGTGACAATCAGGAATCAAGCCTCTCCTGTTAGATCCCCTCTGGGAAGTGTTGTTTCCTTCCTATATTGGGTAATTTTCTTTATCCATCCCTATTGACCTTTGGGCCACACAACCTAACGTTCTGCCTTCAGGCTCTGCCTCCAGCCACTGTCCTTTTATTAAATTGTGAAACTTTCTGCTACTGCTCTTGCCCAGTATTCTCTTCTCTGTCCTCAAATACTAACTAAAAGTAAACAATAGCTGATAAAAGTTTTCCGCTCACCTTCTGTAGCATTTATTTTTTATCCATGAGTTTTCACACTGTTTCCATTTTATCTTACTTTGTTATTGTTAGAAGTGTACAGTCTCTGCATCAACTCTCTTGATATTATCTACCTTTTCTTGTATCCAGTAAATGGAATAGTGGATACTAGGATCAAAATTAAATCTTGAGTATTTAGGCCAGTAACAAAATGCAATTTAGTGATGAGTAATAAATACATATTTGTGATGCACCAAAAATACCGTAATACCACAATTATGGACAAACACCATTAAAATTGTGTGAAGAGAAAAAGGAAGAGAAAACAGCATAAGAAACTCTCCTATAGCAAGATCAGTCACTTTAAATGTTTGTTTTGCATCAACAGTACTGATCAAAAAGATGTGGGATAACTTGTTTAATATTTATTGGGTTTACTAATATTGAATTAAGGATAATTACTGAACAGATGCCCACCCATGACTCTGTAGTTTGGTTCGGAGTTATAATTCATGATGTGACTAGAACAGATTTTTACTGTATTAAATATTTTATAGCGTTGAGGGTTTCTGTTGGAAGTACTGCCAGAGAACCTGGCTGGTAGTGTGGGCATCTATGGATGCTAAAAAGCTTTAGCAGAGAAGTTTTCGGCTCTCAGCAGCAGTTTGTGAGAGCTCTGTTCTTTCTCATGCGAAACTGTGCAAAGCATGATAAAGTTTTCTGTAAACAGACTTTGCTAATCTTGCACCTGCGTTTATAATTAGAATTGTTGTGATACTGACTAGAGAAATGAATGATGTGTGAACTGACCAATCAGCCTGATAGGTAGTTAGTTAGAGGTCCAATACCTCTTGCCTTTTAGGAAAACACTAAAAGAACTAAACACATAAAAACCAGTCCTTTATTAAATAAATAATTCAATTCATTCCTTTCTGCTGACCACTCACGTGTCTGAGTCCTTCATTACCTCTTGGCACCGCCGCAACAACAGGCATCAGGCTTAGCTGGAGTTTCAGGAGCTGGATAAAGTTTATGTTTATCTTCCTGTGCCATGGATCTTGGGACATATATGATTTCTCTACACCAATAAAAAATGGAAAAGCGTCAATAAAAATAATGGTGATGACATGTAGAACAGTTTCAAATTATCTATAAGTAATCACCCCTGAATTAAAATATGTATAATATTTGTTCAAGACATTAGAATCCAATAAATCTGAATTTTAGACCTAGTAAGGTTAGGTGACCAATCAGATTTTTTACATGCCAGTATCTATTTGAGGACTAAACACCTCTCTACTCTTTTTTAACATGGAAACGGATGATGAAATAAACCTAAATGGTCCTATTTGATTGTCTCTGGAAAACAAAACACCCTCCCCCCCCCAGTTATTGCCTAGGTTAGTGTAATATTTCAAAAAATAATGAAGTTATTTTTTAGAATGAAGCTACAATGAGACATTACTTGCTCAATGCTACAACTTATGAAAACTTTGGAAAACTCAGTGTTATTTTAATTCTGAAGTTATCAAAAAGCCATAAAACTGGTAGTTTTCTAATGTACCTGAAACACTATAGAAAAATGAATGGAAAACTTTTAAGGTGCCTAATAATTCTGATAATATTTTATGAGTGTAGGTTAAAAAATCATTAGAATATTTTACATGTAAAATGTATTTCAGGAAGATGGTAAATAATAAAAAAAAGTAAGCTTCTTAATTTCAAAATATTGAAATGTCAACACTTCAAAGCATCTCAGTCTTTTACCTAAAACCTAATGTATTCATTTTATAGTTAATTCTTCTTTTAAATAAACTATTTCTTTCCATACAGAAAGCTGGATCTGATACTGTATGCTGGTTTATGGAACGGATCTGTTTTTGAAATAGTGAAATTTGGAGCACAGTGAATAATAAAAAGCTCTAACCCATGGTGTCTTCGGTCTTCCAGGATTCACTGATGTTTGTTCCCTTATCATTTACTATTCAATATGAGGTCCACCATGGTCACAGGAATATTTCCTATATCAAATGCTCTGCTGTTATTTACATGTTTTGCTCAAATCTATTTGTATTCCCTCATAAACAAGCTCTTGTACCCAATTAACACTTTTTTTCATCCTCAGTATGTTTTGAGAAGTCTCTTTTATTGACTCTGCCAGCTTATTGACTAACATGCCTAAACTTTCCCTTCTAAATTTGATTTATTTTTCTCCTCTCTCCAGTTCTTCTTCTACAGTATTTCAATATTTTCTTCCTACAGTGGTGCTTTTGAAATATTTTCAATCTTGAATTTCAGTTATATAAAAGCAATTACATTTTCAACATTTCTCTAGGAACTGAATATGCACTGCATTTATATTACAGTATTACAACATTTCAAATATTTCAAAGGCATTATAGCTAGAAGAAAGTGCTGAAATGCTGTTAGTACAGGTATCCTTATGGCAGCATAACAGATAACTCTCCAGAAATCCATTTTCCTTTATTTTTATTTTAAAAAATATGTTTCCTCATAGTCACAGTCTAAGAAGACAGCAAAGATGTGCTGTGATTAAATGTTTCTATTTACCTATGCTAAAAACATTAAATGTGTTCTGGATATAATGAAATGTCCAGTTTGGAAATATAGAATTACTGCATACACAGAGAATTTAGGTGCATTTTTGCTTTTTCCTGTATTATGATCTGTATTTCCGTGAATGGAGAAGGAAGAGCATTTAGCTGGTATTCTCTCCTAGGAACTGGGTTTTATAAAAAACATGCTACATCATGTAAAGCCTGGTTTATTAAAAAAAAAAAAGAAAACTACCTTCCCAAGGTATTGCTTATGAGTTCTGCGTCTGAATCCTAATTTTTTTTTTCTAAATTTACCATACATTGCTGTCAGCAGAACTAACCTCATAACTCCTTGACAATGATCAATGATATTTTTTTTTATTTTCATGCCTATTTTTGTGAAGAACTCAAAGGACTTTTGTTGATGATGATTCATCATCTCACTACATTATTTTAAGGAAAAATGTAGACCAGACAAAAATAAATTGCTATCTTGAAAAGTCTCAGCTAAAGTGAGAAACTGTACGACAGAGAAAAAAGTTATATGTTTAATTATGACATGATTTGTTTTCCGGGTTTACCAGACACTATTTTTTGCTAAAAAAGCTCTGACAGTGCAGGGAATTGCAAATCAAGTCAGGCAGCTTTACCAAATCATGGGTATAGGAATTTAAATAATGACCCATATGAACTCTGGAAATAAAGGATAGGATTACACCCTCTAGGTGCAAAGTTGTAGAGGGATTAAAAGTTTCATATTTAGAGCAATGAAGAATGTGTGTTTCGGAGTCACTATGCCCAGGATGGCCTCCAGCCATCACATCACCCACAAGTCCTTCCCTGTCCACAACAAACAGGTCCAGCAGGGTGCCTTTCCTAATTGGCACACACTCTAGCTGTGTCAGGAAGTTCTTTTCAACACACTTCAGAAGCCTCCCAGCTGTTTTCCTCCCTGCTCTATTGCATTTCCAGTAAGGAAATTTCCAGACATCTAGTAAGGTCTTTCTCCAACAGACCTCCACTCTTCAGAGATAATTCATACTGCAGTGTGAAGAGGGAGATCATACAGTTCATTCCTTTGGTACACTCTCAAACATTTCATAAATTTCCCAATGTTTCATTACCATAAGCTTTTTTTACCAAAGCACAATCACTTTGATCATGCATCTAAATTCCATTAGTTTGACTGTTAATCTGTTACAGTGTGCTAAATTTTTTTATCTTTATTATCTAGATTATCAAGAACTAATGCAATGTAAATTCATATGATGAAATTAATATGCAAGTCATACGTAAAATTAAGTGCAAATAGCAAAGAAAAACCCTTCATTTCAATCCTATTTCTCCAATGCCACAAAGAAATAGCTACTTATTGTTGCTAGCATAAATGTTTGACAAATCTCAGTGGCACTATTCTTGCAGGATCAAGCAAAATACACAAACATAAAATGGATATTGTAGGTATTAACTGATTTTTTTGTATGAACCAGGAAAAGACTGAACATTTATAGTGCTCCTGCTAACCTATCTGTGGATATTTCATTGTTTTGAGTTCAATAATTATAAAATATGCACTTTGAACTACAAATCCTTTATTAAGATTACTGTATTTTTCAAATGAAGAAATTTATTATTTTTTATGTAAATTTTATAGGTTATGGTCAAGTATTTCACTTATGATCTTAATCTCGGAAATCAGTAACAAAAATATAATTTAAAAATTATGAAAAATTTTTATTTTACGTTTTGAGGCAAAAACAGAAAGGTATTGTCATTTCTGTGATTCACTTCTGTAAGCATTTAAGACAACAGAAGCAAAAAATCAAAAGAGAAGAAAAAATTACAAGAGTTTGCCTATCTTGTAAGCTTTATTGGAATAACAAAGCCTTAACATTTTACTTCTGCATTTATATTAATTAGTATTCTTTTAAAGAAATTCTGGTTTTAAATGGCACTTTTTAATTATTGATTAAAAAAAACCAATCTGTGTAGTTCTTTACTTTGTGTTGGTACAACCAAGAATAATAAACCTTGACACTAGCAATATAAATTTATTCTGATATGGTTTTGTAAATGACAGAGAGGTTTTTTACAATACTTGCATGTTTCATTAAAAAAAAGTCTGCAGTTCTCCAAATCATGAAAGATCTATTTCAGGCTTCTATCACTGCCTGTCACTTTCTAAATGAAGATGTAGTAGTATAAAATACAAAAAAGCAAAATGATCAAAGCTTAGCAGCTAGTACCACAAATACCAACTAACAAGACTATTAATATTTTTAAAGTTCATCTTAGGCAGAAAATTCCTTTTCCTGTCATCCCTGCTAGTATTTCTCTCACAATATTTAACTACTGCAAGTAACTGCAAACCTAACTTGTGAGCTGTGGGCTGCGAAATCCTATACTGTTTCAATTATGTGATGCAGGATTCTATACTCTCTTGTTAGAGGACACAGACATAATTTCTTCCTGGTTGCCAAATTCTTTGGCCTTCCTACCTGTGTTTACATCTAGTCTAAGATTTGACATCTTGTTTTTCATCTGGGCATGTACTTGCCTTACATTTGGATGGCACATTTGTGGTAGCACTGCAAGATCGTAACTTATAAATACTAGCCATTCTGGGATCATGTTAGGAAATCTTACCTCTGTGAGACCCTTTATTAGAAAAACTTGGAGATCAAATACTATGTATTTAAACTGATACTTACCCTGGGAAGGAAAAAGTTTTATTGTTCTCCTATGATTGCAGTCATGGACAGAGACCTTCTGTACCATATACTATCAATTTTTGTTCAATACTCTCTGACCATGTGTAATCTACCATTCCAGTTCTATATTCCTGGGCACATGAAAGATAACAATCTGTTTTTACTCAGTTGCATGTTAATGAATACACAGCATTGTTCAGGAAGAGGGAACCAGAGACAGGTCAGATGATATGATAGTCAGGCCACTACTGAAATCTGCTTTAGCTAAGGATTGATGACACTACTTAATGCTTATGGAGCTGCAGCAAACATTAATTAACTCCATTAGCTCCAACATGAGGCAATGCTTCTTTAAAATACCTCATGTCCCTTTGATTAAGATACCTGCTTAAGAGGTATGAGAAATGACCTCAAATTCACTTTCTTCCAGCTTCAGGACAAAGATTTGAACTTTGATTCCTTACCTCACAGGCAAAGCTTTTACACACCAGGGTCTCAAGTTTCCTGCAGAAGATCTCTCTTTGCTGGAACTATTCCAATATCTATAAAATACTTTAATAGTCCTATACAAATGAAATGGCTCTATCCTTTGATAGGATGTTTACTACAAGACCTAATCGCTTTCTGGATAGCTCCATCTGGATGGCTATCTACCTACTCGAGACCAATTTTGTCCTGTCATCTATTAAGTTCTCTATCAATCAAACTCATCTGCCGTCAGACCCAGGGGGTATTTAAACACCCAGCAGATTCCAAAGGACATTAGGATGTGAGGAAACTGCTATCTAGTTTCTGCTCCAATGAAGGTGGAGAACTGTTTCCCAACACAAAAAAAACAGCCTTTTTTTTTCTCTGGATGAGTGATGTTTAAGAAAGTTTCCAAAGAGACAGGTTCAGATGCAGATATTTGTGGGGGGAAATGACTGTCCTAGCCTAGAGAATATTCTTAATGCGATTTTTTTCAGAAACAAGGAGAGGAGGAAAGCTCAGTTTATCTTGTCATGGAAAGGCAAGACTTTGTCACCTTCAGCTTCCTTTTGACAATTGATATGAAATAACATGTTTCTCATGGAATAATATGTGTAACTAAGAACTCTTTTTTCCTCTCACTTCAGCAAGAAAAAAAACCAAAAGAAAACCACCGTTAAACCTAGATATTTTTGTTTATTGCTCTTTCAGGCTTATATCTGTACTGAAAGCTCACTAACAATTCATTTTTTGTGACTATATGTTCGCCCTAAATGAAGTGGAAGCTAAACCATTTATTGGGGGAAAACTAAAACTGGTAACTTCCCCTTCAGTTTTAAGTAAAAAATGTATTTGGTTCAGTCTTCTTGCCATGTATATAATCTCTTAGAAAGAGATTGTTTCCTTTCCTTTGCTAATGTTAGAACTAAATATAGGTTTTGTAAAACTTGGGCACCATTCGGAACTTTGTACTTAGCTCATACTATATATCTAACTGCACAGAAATAATGCTATGAACATAATTTCCATAAAAATCTATTTAGAAAAATATAATCTTAGATCAGTTTACATATCTTATTTTCACAGTGCTCTGATTTATATAGATTCTTCCTTAATTGGTTTTATTTTTATACTAAAATACATTTTTAAGGTCATTTCTGCTAACACTAAGAACAAGTTGCTGAATCAAGTTTAATATCACTCTTATCCTGTGTTTGCCATCTGGTTTTGTATACTTTGTTTGCTTAATTGGTTTCTTGATGAAAGTTCACTGTTCAGACTTCTAGAAAGTGAAAATTCATATGACTGAACATATTAAAACATAGATTGCTGCAGAGCATTTCAGAAATGCCTGTCTTTTGACAAGGACACATACTGCACTAGGTTTTCCAATTATTTTGAAATTATTGTTAGTATGAAAAGGAAATTATTAAAATGATCAGCAATTCAAGATCTGTTTTTATTTGCTCCTATCTCATCAACTCTGTGCTGCATTTTAACTTTTAAATGTGTGGTCCTTTTAAAAATGGGTAACTTATAAATCAAAACCTTTGTAGGAACTCTTGCTCATGCCTTCCACCAGTAGTCAATTTGCACTATTGAAAACTTCTGTATTGCTAGAAATGCAATTGCAATTATAATGGAAGATGCTTTTCAACTTCACTATTATAAACCTAGAATAGTATTTTACTTAATTCTATTTGTGTAAATAAATGTGTTGCTTCATAAAATAATGACTATCTTTAGGAAAAAATCATTCTGCAGCACAGCTGCTTCAAACAATGCTATTTACCACGGCACTTTCAGTTATAGCATATCCCTGCTAAAGAAGCTTGTATTTTCCACAAAGCAGGAGGTGAAAAGTCTAGATTTCAACCACTTCTTGCCTTGCTCCCTTTTCTACCCATCACCCAGTCAGCAAGGAATATTAAGTGTATGTTCTTTCTGTTACCCCATGCAGCTAACTGTGGAGTCAGAAAGCTTTAAGACATCCAAGAAAAATATGCCTAACTTTCCTTTGGAAGAGCATCAGTGAGAGTTATGATTAAATCCACAGGTTTTCCAGTTTTTCCAGGCCTTACTGAGAACTCTCTTCTTTCTAATAGTTTAAATAGAAATATTTCAAGCAACGAAAATTCTCAAAACGTTTGGGAGCATATGGTCTTTCACGTATGTTAAGGAAATGCAACTAAGCATCATTAACCAAGTCAAGGAAGTTATATGTGGACAGTTTATGGACATCACAAGGAGTCTGACACATGAAATGGGAGAAACATAGATGGCAAGTATGGGAGTTTGGAGATATGCTCATATGGAGCCCATAATTTGCAGAAATATGTGATATGACAAGGTAATAAAAGTGAATTCTTGTAATCTGGAAGTATTTCACATAAACTATATGTGCCGCAGTATTTGTTACAGCAGATTCTGCCAAAGGGCTTTTTTTTTTTCAGTCATTCTACAATTCTCAGACAAACCTTCATAACTATACTATGTGGTTGGTTGATGCTAATTTCATATAAGGGAAGAAATTACTTGAGATCACTAGTGGAATTATTCCTCATTCAGCTACAATTAAAAACAACTGAATAAGTAATCTATACCAGTAGACTCAGGAACTAGACAGATGTCTTTTTAATATGTAAAAGATGCTTCATCTTTTATCTTTGTCTTTATGTTTTTGTTTTGTCCTTGCAAGTAGTATTGACAAAGACTGTTGGCATGCAACAAGGATATTCTAATAATAACTTATTTTTACTGCCGAAGTTATAAAAGCAGTAGCATGGACTTATAAAAATCATTTTGCTCTTCAATTAAAATAGGCAGCTGGGATATTGCTTACTCCATTTTCTAGACCTATTGACAAGAAAAGAGCTTTCCAAATTAACATAGATGTGGAACACAGTATCTCAAAATACAACAAACAAAAAAATTAATCA
>VWZT01016225.1:217579-249782 GCA_013397055.1 Pachycephala philippinensis | reverse complement strand
AAAAAAAAAAAAAAGGAATGGAACAGCAATTTATTAGCTTTTAATTCCATGTTCCTAAAAAGAGGAACACACTATCTGATAGATGAAAATAACATTATCAGGAGAACCAATAGGAAATGTGATGGGACAGTGCAGCCAGACACTAAAAATCTTGGAGATTTCATTGCATAGTATTCATGATGAGTTTGGGTAGCCAAGTCCCAGATGGATTTCAGTAGTTGCTTCATCCCTTGCTTGGTGCCACACTCATTTGATCTGAATTGCCCAACATTTGCAAGGCTTTTTCCTGTTCAGCTGAAAAGCTGTCTAAACTTGAGACCCACCATGATTTAGAAGCAAGTCATATTAGCACATACATTCCAGAAGATGACAGGACTGGGTCTGAAAGCAAAAACATTTGGAGCTTTTTAATTTTATAATATAGATGTATGGGAGAGAGTTTCTCATTACTTTGAGTAGTTAAAGAACTCACTCAAGAAACGAGGAAACCAGATCTTCCAGTTTCTGACAGTCATGAACCCTTTCTGAACTTCTACTGCCAATTCTGGTGTGAAACATAGAGAAGAGGAAACAGGTGTCTGTGGCATGTGAAGACCTCAACTAAGAACCCTATATCATGTTTCAGGTTCCTATGTCTATTGTAGTTTATTCGTTCTATAATCAGTATATTGTATAACCACTTTAACGATTAATTAAAAGAATATTAACATGTATGCAAGAGAAGACCGCAAGGTTCTATAGTCTTAACTGATGCTGTGGTGGTTTTAGCAGTTTAGAAATGGCACAGAGCCCATAGTTGATAGACAGGTTGCTAGACCAACTAAACAAGCTGGCAATGCCTCCGTGATGACATATTTAAAGAAGGAGGAAGCGCGGGAAGTTCCTTTTGTTTCCTGCTTCCCCCCGAGCGGTGGCGAAGAGGGGGGCCCCCAGGCGACCGCCAGAAGAAAGACACCCCGGGGCTGTGAACAGCCACATGGCTGGAAAACCCCTCAACAGAGGCCAGGGCCGCTTGGCTGAGATTCATCTGAGGCTGCCACAACCAGTGGGGGTCAGTGGGCCCTTCCTCACAGCCAGCACGGCTCGTGCCAAACCAAGCAAAAAACCCACGCAGCCGGCAACGAAAGACAGGGCGAGTCTTTCCCCAATCCAGAGCCCGAACAAGATCAACTTCTCAGCTGAAAACTTAGAGATACTAACTTTCTTCCGAGTCAGAGAAAAGTAAAGTCATATGAGGAAGAAGAACATGGCGACACCAAGGTCAGTGGGGGAGGGAAGGGAGCAGAGGCGCTCCCAGCGCTGGAGCTGAAATTCTCCTGAAAGCCATGGTGAGGACTATAACACAGCAAGTTGTTTTCCCTATAATTCATGAGATGAGGTACATAGGGGCGTGCAGAGATTCAAGCACAGCCCATGAAGGAAAAGTGCTCACACCAGAGCCTATAGATGTTGTGAAAGGCTTTTAGAGATTGAAGAAGAGAGCCTTTGCTCATCCTTAAAAGACTAAAACCCCATGACTATTATGACCCATGAAGACTTGACCCATGAAGTCTTGTGGGAAGACTGCAAGATTCGTGTGAGGGATTTTTTCACTGCAGCAAATTTTAGGTGGACTGTTGTTTGTGAAGTTTGAAGCCACACTGGAGAAGTTCACAGAGAACTATCTTCTGTGGGAGAAATCCCATGGCATAGCAGAAGAAACTCTTTTCCTTGAACATAAAGAAGGACTCTTAAGAAATGAAACACTGACCAAAACCCCATGTTTGTTTCCCTTATGCAGTTTGGATGAAAGGGGGAGGTACTGGAAGAGAAAGGTGTTATTAAAGTTTGCTTTGGTTTCTCATTATTCTATTTACTTTTAATTTTGTTAGTAATAAATCTTCTTTATACAGTTAAGTTTGGACCTGTTTTGCCTTGAAGTTTTAAGTTCCCGTCCTCTGCTCAGCTATAGCAGAGGCAAGTAAGTGAATGGATTTTTCGTGGTGCTTGGTGCCTAACCAGTGTCAAACTGCCACAGATGCTTACCTAAAAGGAAATGCTGTTATGCTGTAGTGGTCTTCTTTTTGTCCTGATGCCTTGGGGTGGCCACCTAAAAACAGAGGCTAGACAAAAATAAGAGAATAAAAGTAGGTATTTATTTGAAGGGCCTTCAAAGGTACACCCTGGGCAGTCAAAAGGCTACACTCAAGATGGGCTCTCGGTCACAGGTTCTTCACACTTTTGTAAGTTTGGTCTATTTGCATATCAGGGTTAATTCTCCAGCTATACCCTCAGTTAATGACGTAACTACCCTAGGTTTGCCCCCCCTTTAGAGGCTTTAGTTTACACCTTTTGGGGCCTCATGTCCTTGAAGAGCAAACCTAGAGAGGTTTGTTATGTCAAACCAGCATTAGAGTACAGTAGTTAACAGGCCACACGAAACTTCAGATTTACCCACTAAACAGTACGAGATTTGAAAAATACAAAAGTTAAAACCTAAGGCATTAGTCCCGTGTCCTCTTCAGCAGAGTTGGCTTCAGAGGTGTGTTCCAGCAGCGGGAATGAGGTCATGGTCATCCCAGACTCTTCCTGGGACTTCCTCCATGCACTCCTCCAGGCAGTAGACTCTCCGACCTTCAAGCCACAGCCAGAGTTAGAAATAGGCAAAAATTTCGGTGCTGATACTACATCTGTATCCTTACGTTCCTTCACTGTCATGAGCACTAAGAAAACTAAGCATCACTAGCAAAATATCTGGTATGTTCCACCAAATCTTCTAATCTCCTTATTTCCTCGATTGCCATAAAGTATATTAATAGGTGAGGCAGTTCTGGTGATAAGAGGTGAGAAAGATGAGGAGTATTAACAATCCTTATAATATCTCAGTATGGTGAAAAAGCTTTGCTGAAGGTGGGGTGCTTCTATTTTCACTTTCAATTATTCTCATTTCCTCAAAAACTCATTTAATAATTGAACTTCTTGCCCACATTTATATTTACTCAAGAGTCTAGACCACTGCCTACTGCAACATGTTGCTAAAAAAATAAACTGCCTGGACTCTGTGGAAACCTGCATTGTATTTTTCTGATAAAAAATTCTCCTTCTTTCATGAAAAACACTTTGCCTTTGAATTGTGATGTTCCCTCAACAAAAGAAAGATCCAAGTTGGTTCTTTCATCCTACTACAAAATATAAAAAAAAATATTTTTAAGTCTCTACTAATTATATGGTGCAGTCTGTTATGAGGAGATAAAAATGCAAAACAAAGGGAAAACAAGTGAGTCTTTAATTTGACTTGAGAGTCTGAAAAAATAGCGACATCCCTGTCACGTTTGTGAAGGGAATTCTTTACTGAAAGTGATAACTAGTTGAATGAATAGCCATCCAGAATTGCCTTTTTAGACAACATGAAGGGAAAAAAAGGGGATTAGCAGGAGATGATTCTTCATGAATAATTTAACTGGCATATGAGAAGAAATATACAGATTCCCAGTCCAGTCCTATATTGCTTGACCATTCAAATTTTTTACTGATTTCTACCTGACTAAGGATTGCAGAATGAGATTTTTTTCATTTCTTCTTCTTTCCAGACATCTACTTCCTTTAGACCTCTGAAGATTGGTCCCTGTGTTTTCCACTATTTTTTTTTTTTCTTTTAGACTCAGGTTACTGTTTTCTTTTTTCAAGATTCAATCAAGCTGAAACATAGAATGCATTACAATTTCTTCAGTACTTCTGGGAATACTGTTGACAAAAATATTCACTCGGCTATCATTCAGTGTCAAAATTCAGTTTTTCTATTTAATTCCTTGAAAAGTGCCTTGGAACACTACACTGATTGTTACACATAAATATACTGGGGATGGAGCAATCAGTTGGTCCTCAAGTCACCTTGCTGTGCCATTGCATTCTGTTGGCAGAGAAACAGGAATGAACAGCAAGAACCGTTATCTGGCTCTGTGTTTTAAAATGCATCCTAAGAAGCTGGTGCAGCTTGTGGATTAACTTCCTGCGATAGTCGCTCTAAGGAAGTAAAGATTTAGGGAATTATAGAAGCTAAAATCATGCCTAAAAAGAAAAGTAAATAAAAAACAAACTTTGGCCAACTTTTCCCACTTAATTAATTTCAGTTTCTCCAGCTTCAAAGCTATCATTGTAAGAAAATAACCTAACTTTCAAGAAATAAAATAAGGCCAGATAATGGCAGTAGATGATGAAATTAAATAGAATATAATTGATTTAAAAATAAGCTTATATTAAAGGCAACTGAACATTTGAAAGTCCTGAACGCAAAATTTAGGTTGCAAAATATAGCTATAAGTGAAGTAAAACATTCCAAAGAAGGTAAGAAGGTTTAAGTTTAGTGTAGGCACTGCTTCTAGGTCACAGGCAGGCTAGTTCACAATGTGTAGAGAGAATTTTTAAGGTGACAAGGTAGTTGTACAAGTATGCTTCAATACAAATCATGCTTCATTTTGGTACATAATCTTACATTTATTGTGGAATTCACTGTGGCACAAAACCATCAGGGAACTTGGATTCTAAGCTAATGTGAGGGAAAAAGAGGTTTTGTTGTTTGGGCTTTTTCATTCCATTTACCAGTAAAAATACCGGTCACAGCACTTCTCCATGTGACCTCCGGCAGCAAACAAAACATCTTTTGCTTTCACATAAGTGCAATGAAGGGGACAAAGATGTTCTCTGTGCTTTTACAACAATTCAGTAGTAAATTAATGCCTTGTATTGTCACTCAGTATCTGCAGCAGGAACTTTAAAGGCCTTAACGAGAGACAGGAAATAACACGGTGAACAAAGGAGTACTGTCCAGTGGTTTTGCAGAAGCTGGGAGACAGAAAGTAGGAGAGAGGAAAGACGTATTAATCAGCTTTTACAGGCAAATTAATTTCATTTCCTCTTTTAATACAAAGACCCAATCCTTGCATATTCAGCTTATGTGTAGAGAACTTACTATTTGTTGTCTGGTTAAATTGTATTCGTCCTTACATGCTTTCACTCAGTTCCAGTCTCACTTGTCTTGGTTCTTCTGCTTGGGATTTGGTTGGTTGGTTCTTTGTTGGTCGGTTTTTTGGAGGTTTTTTTTTGGTTGGTTGGTTGGTTTGGTTTGGGTATTTTTTTGTAGATGTGTTTTAGTTTGGTTTGGTTATGGTGTTTTTCTTTTGGATGTGGGTTCATGTTTTTCGGGTTTTTTTCCTAGTGTCTCAGTCATTTGGCTAACAAAAGGAAAAGGCAGTTGTTTTCTTCTCAGCCTAAAGTTTGAAGCCTTCTCCTGATATAACTGCAGACCTAGAGGGGGAAAAAGAAGAAAAAAATGTATGTATAAAGTGGGTACCTTATTTACACATCTGTCACATCAAATTCATCTTTTTCTCCACAGCTCTGCAGTGTAACCCCACAACACCCAAACAAACAGATGTCTCTTTGGGGCCTACTTTTTCTCTGGACTCACACATGTCCATTAATTCCTTCCTGATGATGATTCTCCTCATTCAGGACAGGTCCTTGAGCAGCAGCAGACAAGCTCGAACTCCAATTCTGACTTTCCTTCTTCTGAATGCTACTCAGGACTTCCTTCTTCCTCTGTTGAAACTGTCCATTTATCTATTCCCTTCACCCCCCAAATCATCTGATATATATCCCCAAGGTCAGGCCTTATTGTTTCCAGTTTCATCAGTTCAGTCACACTCTTTTCACCTTATCTGTACTGCTGATTCTTTATCACTGACACTAGTGGTCAAAATGAAGCTTCGTTGCTTACAGGCAAGAACCACAGAGAAACAGCTCCCCCAAATGGTGCTATAAACCTGAAGGATCCAACCTCACAAACTCAGACATACATTCTTATCCCTGTGCAAACATGGAGACTAGAAATACAACCTCACCTTTCAAGGTCTAATATTTTCCATGGTTATGGAGTTAAATTAATGATTCATGTTCATAATGAAATGCAAAGCTCATACTGCGTGTTTTTTCGAAGTAAGGAGACTGTCACAGATGTTGAGTTTCCTGCTTTTTCAGACATGTTCATATCAGGCCAGGGGAGAACACAAGAAATACAAGATGTATCTTTGACTAAAAATATGCAGGAACTTTTTCAATGGGACAAAAATCTTTCCTCAAGCAAAAGACCTGCATTGCTGCTAATCTCAGTATTATATGGTGGTCAGAAGAACAGTTTTCCACAAAGAGATCATAGAGCACATATGAAATGCCAGAACATCTAACAATACCCCGTGGAGGCACTGTGTAAGAGACAGCAAAATACTTTGGACCTCCTTGTGAACTGCTTAGCTATCTCCTTATTTCAGTCATGTAGTTACTAGATTTCTGCTTTCTTTAAAGGGTTAAAATTGATTAAATTCTAGTAGTAAAGACAGTTCTGCATCTTGCAAAATTCGGTTTTTGGAGGGAACTGTTTAATGCTGCATGAGAAGATTGTTTTTGAGAAAAACATACATATATGTGTTTCTGCCTTACATTACATTGTAATGTGTTTTGCCATCTATGTGGCCTGCATGTTTAAAAGATCAAGAGATTTTGCTTTAAAGGCTTAAAAAAGCTCTTTTTCAAGGCTAAAGATTGCATGTTTCATGACTCCTTGCACTATTATTTCAAGCTTTCTTAGAGGAAAAGTAAAGCTGTTAGGCCAATATGCGTGGAAAGCCTGTTTGGACAGATATTGTGTTTCTTGCTTTGTTCTTTTGTTCATTGTCAGTAGAAGAAAATAGCTAATAGCCTTGAACTTTTCAACCTCTGAAGGATGAAACTATGATTCGTGTAACTCTTCAGCACCTGAGTCATTCTTCTTTTCTTTGCTACCAAGGGCAGTCATTACAGCTCCTCCCCATCTCTTTCTCTCCTTGCTGCATCTTTGTTAAACTGTCAAGGATGTTTGAAAGCAATATAGTTCTCCTTTTTTCTAACTTCAAAGTTTGCTAGTAGATTGATAACAGACTTCTTATTGATTTCTTCTGCACCAACACAATTCTTGGTTCTTTGTAACCTTTGTAAATACAACACAAGAGAATACAGTACAGTGACAGACAGTTAACCAGTATATACTTCTTTCATCCTTGTAATCAGGACTGGGCAACAGAAGTTCGCTTTTTAAGTCAAACTTTTTAAGCAGAAGAATAGCATCTTCAAGTGTGTCAAGCATTAAAATCTTTTTTCCAGATATCAAATGAAATAGATGATTTCTGCATCTATAGATAACTGCAATTTCTCTTTCCCTTCAGTTCTACATGCTGCTATAGGGCCTAATCAAAAGTCATGGGTATTCACAGGTATGAGTTAAATTTGGGACATCAACAGGAGTGATGTCTCCTGTGCCAGCAGGTGATTCTGTCCCCCTGCTTTGCCCTTGTGAGATCTCACCTGGAGCGCCGTGTCTGGGGTCCTCAGCAGAAGAAAGGCATGGACCTGCTAGGGCAGGTCCAGAAGAGGGCACAGAGATGTTCAGAGGGCTGGAGCACATCTCCAGACTGAGAGAGCTGGGGTAGTTTAGCCTGGCAAACACAACACTTTGGGGAGACATTGCAGCCATCCAGTACCATAAGGGGACTTATAAAAGAGAGGGAGAGGGTCTTTTTATATGGGCAGATAGTGGTGTAACAATGGTTTTAAAGTAAAAGAGGGAAGGTTTATATTAGATGTCACAAAGAAATTCTTTACTCAGAGGGTGGTGAAGCACTGGAACAGGTTGTCTAGAGAAGTTGTAGATGCCCCATCCCTTGAAGTTTTCAAGGCCAAGTTGGATGGGGCCCTGAGCAACCTGATCTAGTGAAAGATATCCCTGCTCATAACAGGGTGATTGGAACTACACGATCTTTAAGGTCCCTTCGAACCCAAATCATTCTATGATTTCGTATAAGGTAAGGCCGTCTGATTGAATGCTTGATTTTGGACGTAGAAGACAAAGAACTGTGATAAAGATGGCATTACCATGCCTTACTTTTAAGCATTCATGTCCAAGAGAATAATTTAAAGGTGTCATGGATGCCCAAGTGCTTTGTAGAATATGTCAGATAAATTAGTCATCTGAGAATAGAATTCAAAATATCTATTCGATAAGCCAGGCAACAGTCATCTTCAAAGATGGCATCTACAATGCATTGCTGGACTTTAGAGCTGGAGCCCTGCAGTTTTCTCTGGTTTGGTCTCTACAGCTCTCTGACAGCCCCTTCTGGTTTTGTCTGTGTCTCAAATCCCATTAATTTTGCACTGTCCACACAAGGGTATAGTTTCAACAGGACAGATAAAGAGCATCTTGACCTCCTCCCTCAATGTTGCTGTGCCAATGACATAATAGTTAGAGCACTTTTCTAATTCACCATCAGTCATGAGCCTTCTCAACTTCTGAAGCTTGCTTCCTAAATTTTCCAAACACTAGATTATTGTAGAAAATAACACCTCCTTCTGACACATACTTGTTATTCGTATTTACATTCATTGACCAGCAAAATTTAATCTTGACTGTCAGAACAGTCAGATCCTCTGTCTGTTATAGGATCACTAACAGGCTGAGGTGACATCATATTCAAATTTTTAAGTGTTAAGTTATTTTTAGAGGGATTAATTTCAGAGTTACTGCATTTCCAAAGTGATGTTGTTCTCTTCCTGTCTAGCCTTGATCAAGTGACAGTAAGGCTCATATGCATTGTTCTCTTGTTTGAGTTTGCACAAATCATAGTGTTTACAAATACAAGCTTCTATGGATCATAATTTTGACATTTTTAAAATTTACTCTATCAGTAGCGAGGACTCTTGTTTCCAAAGAGATTTTTTCTTAACAGTTAATAAGGAAGTTTAAATGGTGGTTGACACATTTTGTTTACTGTCTGGGCAGAGGAAGACTCCATCTGTCTAAGCCAATGGACATCAGCCATTCTGAAATTACTCACTGATAGTCCCTAAACCTTTAGAGCCTTATTGTGAACTGTTGTCCTAATCAATTTATTAATTCATTAAACTCTTGAGAGAAAGGACTAGCAGGTTTTAATCTCAATGTAATCCAGTAGGCATTAACTGCCAAGAAAACGCATCAAATTCTGAAATTCAAGTGTCTAGAAGATCCTGCTTTGGTTCCAGTGTTTCACACACATGCTATAAAGTAGTGTAGATGAAGTTGCAGAGCCAACATGGATTTATACCTTACAGTAAAGTCTTACAAAAGCTATAAAAAGGAAGAAGGTATTATAAAAAAATCATGTCCATTGAAGCCCAAAGTCATATAAAACAGGCATGATAGTGAAATCACAGCCACAGCAAAAACTTTTAAGTGTTACCATGACAGAGTATAGCAATATTATGACATCAAGTGTGATTATCAATGTCACAAATTAGTGTTCAATCACCATGCTTTGGTAAGATATTAATTTTTATAATTACTATAGTCATACAGACTTCACTTATTTTTGGTTTTAGGATCCTAATTTCCTAAATGCTAAGACCCAATGAAACAGCTTTGAATATGGAGGAGTTATTTCTCAAATATTGAATGTACTCTCAAAAAGCATTAATTTTGAAGTTACTCTAAAACAAAATGCTTATAAAATCTGAGATTAAAAGTTTCTTTTGCTATGTGCAGTCACAAAGGGCATCTTAGAAACCAAATTATTTTTATTATTAACTATTCATTAGTTAATTGCTATATTTTATTTCTTTATATTTGATTATTTTAATTATTGTGTCTTAAATCTTAATACCTTTATTATTTTAATTATTAATTTTTAAATTTGTATTTAGCTTTGTATTATTTATTATGCAATCTCATGTTAAAGCTCCTTCCCTTTTTGCATTTTCTCTTTGAAGTAAAATATTTCTGTTTTCAGATATTAGCTATTTTCTGGAGTTACCAGTTTGTTTTCCAGTGACGGAGTCTGGAAGATCAAGTTTGTAATGCTAATGTTCCCACTCTACAGCTAATGTTGTCTCATGCAAATCCTGACCTTTTGGCTTCAGGACACTTTCCACAGGGCTACTCTACTCTATGTCCATTTGCAAATGGCTGTGCCTAGTGACCAGTGCTTTTTACAAGTAATTTAGGCTCCTCAGCCATTGAAAATTAGGCCTTTAGTACAAAAGACTCTCAAATAAGCTATGATTTTAAAGAGTATTTTTGGGGTTTAAATATTTTTTTAAATTAAAATTTCATCTCTTAATGTCAAAAGAAACTAGTACTGTATTCTATATGACTTAAAGCAAGTTCTTGCCAAAGAATGGATTATGACAAAATAAGTTTATTTGATTACTGTGTCTGAATTGGTTCCATATGGAAAAGACTGATAGGTTATTATTTCATGGCAGATTTTTCCATATCCAGAGTGATTATATGAATGCATATTATCTTTCTTCCCTGGTTGTCCTTCTTTTAAATAGCAAGAACTTTTGGCTAGCTATGAAAGACCTTGAATACTTCATAAACATTTACAAACAGACCTCTCTGGAACTGTTTTAGAAAGGTCCCAGAAAACAGCAGTCCTAGGTATGCTCAATAAAACTCACATTTCTCACTATGATTGCATGACAAATGATTCAGTACTAAGAAAGGGGCTAGTCAAGGCCATAAAACATCAAAAAGGTAGAAAGCACTGAGATGGACGTGTATGAATTACACTGATTCATGAATGCTAAGTTGCCCTTGGGCAGTGCTACCTCATGCAGCCAGCACTTATGCAGCTAATTAACTTTATGAAGGTAATTATTTTCAGAAGGATGAACTGTTCTTGAACAATTCCTCCAATACTGGATATGCAAGACTTTTTTTCAGACCTTGACATAAAGTTCCTTATTTGCAATTTTTCAATTCTTCAGTAAATAATTATTTATATTGTTGTAATATAATACAGATGAGGTTTTTGGGGTTTTTTAAACTGGGAGTGAGGTAAGAATATTCTCATTCCATTCTGAGGTGTCTTAAAATTTAAATTAGAGATTTCAAACTATTTCACAGCTTAGTTAAAGGACTTGGCAATAACAATATATTCACTGTATAAAAGAAGAATTGAAATACCAGAAATAATAATAATTATGTCACACGTTGAGTCAGATCCCAGACTGATTTACCTGATAGCTTTTCCTGAGAAAATAACACCAAGTATTGGAAGAGCTGAGAAATGAAGATCAAATAAGTTCACATCCTTTCATATCTAAGAAATTGGGGCAGTCACAGCAGCACTGATTCAGTGCCCTAATCAAGAGATTAAAGAGCCATATTCCACTTTCTTCTCTTTTTTCATTCGTTTTTCATTTTACTTTTGTCTTCTCTTTCCTTATTTTTTCAAACAACTTACAATTATTTATTGCAAAATGGAGCAGTTTTATCAGGAGGAAGAAAAGGTATTGTGCCACAGAGGTTAATGTCTGGTGAGGGCCCTCTGTGGTGCACATGTGAAGAAATTGCTTTGAGTGGAGAGTACACTTGAGTCAATGTTCCTCTCCAACTATTGAGTGATCTAGCCAAAGAGTGATTATTCAAAAGGAAAATCCACATACGCCAAAGGAAAGGAGTCTCTTGGATATTTGTAACATGTCTGCTCTGAGGAAATTTATCAGAAAACTCCACGGAAGGTATTGAAAATAATGCCTGACTTTTCTCGAAAATTTCTTGCTTTGGGATCAGCTATGTTCTGAGTCGTTCATTATTCTCAAGTCTGGGTCACTTTTCTGTGTAAACAGTTTTTAACAAAGCTAAATATGGCAAATACACATTGCAAAAATATTCCTGTCGTCACTGAGGCAGGAAGCAAAAGAGTCCATGAAAGGGTTCTTCATAGAAAATATGGAGATTCGAAGCTGGTAACCTGCTAGCAGCCACCACACCAGTTTTGAAGAGGCAAGTTTATTGTCATCTCACAGCATTTATCTTTTTATACCTCTGCTTCCACTGAAAAATTCATTCATCTTCTCCAATTAGAAATTAATTTCTAGAATCTCCTTGAAACCTTCCCTCTTTTCTCATTGTTTATTAATTAATCTGTGAAATTTCAGGCAAGTGAGAACAGTCTTTCTGCATAATGTCATTGGTCAACAAGCCTCGGTTATATTTTTTTGCACACTGTCTGAATTTCTTGAATATCGTTGTATGGTGATTCATAAATTTACCTAAGCAGCTATAGTGGGAAGCAATCAATCCTGGGGCTTAGTATTGCATGTAATAAAACCTGAACAACTTGAATCCTTTCTATATAGGTAATGAAAAGTATAAATTTGTTATAAATGTAAAATATTTATAAGTCAGAAGAAAACTGGAAGCTCATCTAATCACTCTGGCTAATAGACATAGTGTTTGTGATTTGCAGTGTACTGTAGAAACATCTTCATTCTAACAAAGCTTACTGCTAAAGATTATTCTAGTTATAAAGATGGTCAGTAGTTTCCTATATCCTGTCTTCAGCACACTGGTCCAGGAGGTAGAGCTGGAAATGCACTAAGAAGCATCACTAAGGAGAGGATGAAAAGAACAAACTGCATAGCTATTTCAGCAGGGCTATCATTTTTAAGTCAGGGTACTCTTCACTAGAAATGCCTACTTGGAAATTTCCCATTAAACCTGTATATAGTGACTCATTTCCAACCCACAGAAACCAAAATTACTCTAGAGTCTCCTTACTTTAACCAGCAGTCGCAGAGTAAAAATGGAAATTTGGCAAGCAAGTAATCTCCATATTTATGCTCAGTGAACCACTGCTCTGTATGAAAAGGAAGTAAACCGAATATCTAGTCTGATCTTCACTCTATGTCAACAAATTTCTCTGCTAACCAGCTATAGAATACTTCAGATCTTCTTGAACAGCAGATCCACTAAAATTCTGAATGTTGTGTTACAGTACTTAAAGCTAAGTCATGAAAGATTCAACTGTGCAGCACACTACACAGATGAATCTGCTTCCATATTCTGTTTTAATTTACTTTTTAATAAAGGTTTATGTGAGTACATAAAAAAACCCACAAGAAAAAGAATTGTCCATGCTTGAGAACAAAGTGCAAAGAACACCCAGCTAATGAGGCTACATTTTTTTAGTGAAATGATGAAGAGATGCCCCACCAGTATATTTCTACTCAGCTTTTGTTTCCCCTCATCTCCTCCAGGTACATAGTACCAGATGAAAAATTGCATGAGAAAATTCTTTTCTCAAGTTTCAGACAGTCTTATTCACATCCGAATTTAAGCAGCCTGATTAAACACTGTCCATTTTTTATAAAACCGCTTGAGGTTTCCCAACTCCATTTAGAGTTTTTCTGTATTTCCTGTGTTAGTGAGCTCATCTTGTTTACATATAAGCCTGAGATTGCTCATGTGAGCCCCAAAAATACTGTTTTCAGTCTTGTGAATGATAGACACCCTGTGCAAGCCAGAGAATGTTTATTAATTGAGAGAATGAATGAGGAGAAATCACTGTAAAACATTTCTTACATAGTCTATTAATAATAGACGGAAGTTTCTAATCTATTTTTAATTGAAATGTTAAAAAAATATTATCTTACCTTTGTTTCTTGTCTAATATTTCTCTACATGTTGAATGCTCTAGTCACTGTAGTACTGACTGTGTCCTCACAACACATACACAAAGTCTAATTAAAAAAAGGTAACAGTGTAAGGAGAATGGAGAAAAGAGGAAAAGAAGTCACTCTTAAGGGGAGACAGTAAAATCCTTCTTTTTTACTAAGTTTGCAAGACAAGAGATCTTCCAGTCTTTTTGACTGCAGAATGACACTTTAGAGTGCCTTGAGCAACACAGATAAAAGAAAGACACCTTTAGTGCTTTGATTTACTCAGGAGTATCACTAGCTGAAAATGCTGAAGTGTCACAGATCTCTAGTTTCACGTGGATCGACAGAAGAAATGTACATTTCAGAAACTGGCTGTTATCTATGCTAGAAGAATGCTGAATTTCACAGGGTAGAGGCACAGAAATCTCTTTTCCAAAATGTCAGCAGGACAACAGGATCCTTTTTGGTAGATTTTCATCCCTGTCTCTGTCACTGTTGGGGCAGCCGAAACAACACACGTACACACGGATAGTGCCTCGATTAAGGGCCAAAAGCCATTTATTCCAAAAGCAGTCTCACTTTATAGACTTTTGTATATTCATTGGCTGCTAAATTACAACAATGGATTCGTTGGCTATTATTTAACTACAATATACTACTATTGGTCACCTATAGCATAAGCATTCAAGCATGCAGAAAAATACCAGGTGCAGATATGTTGCTGTTTTCCCCGTTATATTATTTAGATATTGCTTCTGTTGATACTACATTTTCATGGGTAAAAACTAACCGTTTTTCTTCTCATGGGCTTTTCTCATGAATACAAGCTAACCATCTCCGAATTAATATCTGAAGCCTTCAGACTAGCTGTCGGCCTCAACATGTCTCTAGTGATGACACCTTGTTGTTTGAATAACCCTATCCCGAAATGTGTAATTAACAAAAAAATTATTTTGGCAATAGTCCTTTGTATGTTAAAAATGAAAATTATGAATTGTATTAAACAAATTACAGTGTCCTCTTTGTAGTAGTAGCAGCTTAAATAAAATATTGTGACTGAACATTTATATTTTTCAACAGGGAATTTTATGTCCTCGAAAAAAGGGAAAAACTGGGCTAAACAATGACATAAAAAGCAACGTAAAGGAATACCCAATTACATTTTATTTAAAGATGAGGAAATCCTTTGTGATGACAACATGTTACTGTCTACCTTTTCTTCATAAAATATCATACATGCTAGTTTACAAAGGGTTTTCTCTTGTGGGATTTCCTCAACAGAAAGCTAGTCTGATATTATCCCCAGCCGTAGTTCCCTGAAGAAATAAGTGTGCAGGGAAGGTGGTAAATCAGTCCAAGTTCTCACAATGTTACCTTCCTGCATAATTCTAGAGGATTTAAAAATGGCTCAGGTTTTACAGCCATAGATATTGCAGGATAGGGAGGAAATGTTCAGCATTGCCTCAGGGAATTATCCTTACTTGTAAGAGAACATAGAAGCCTTAACTGAAGTGAGGTGGATTTCTGATGGTTAAATCCAAGGATGCTATCCTAATACCTCTCTGCTCAGCAAAGTTTTGTTTTCCTTTTTCTGCTTTAGCTCAGAAATTAGACTGTTCATACAGGACACAGTAGATCCCAGTCACAAAGGCCTAATGGAAATCTGTCCAAGAATTTAGTCCCCCAAAGGGGTTTACTCTTCCTGCCCAGTCACTCCTGGGACCCCCATCCCTAACCATGCACCCAGGGCCCCTACCAGCCTGGGGCATCATCCTCAGTGATGCTGTAGGAATGCCTGGCTGCTGCTCCAGCTCCCTGAACAGGGCTCTCTAAGTAGCTCTTCTCCTGCAGGGATCCTGGGACATGCATCATAACTTGCTCTGCCCTGCCTACAGCCCTCTCTCTGGGACAGAACTTGGTTGCATATTGCAGGCTGATCTCCAGCCTGATCAGGAGCATCTTTGCCCTCTGTGTCCAGACCTTGTGGAACTACACATATTGCTGAGGGCATGGCCAGCCTGACCTCACTGTGCCTTGAGAGAATGAAACCCAAATGTTATTCCATGGCTTGTCCCCCCAGAGCCATGTGCTGGGTTTCTTTCTTTGTGTGGGTTTATGAATCTGCACCCCCAACTACTGAAACTGTACCTCTGTGCAAAATGAATTTAAGTTTCATCAGACCAAAGAACCTACTGGTGAGGAGATATCTGAGCTCCAATCTGCCCTAAATATCTTTTTTGTGTTTTACAAGAAATAGTCCTGAATAAAATGGATTAACTGTCTTTTATGTATATCTTGATATTGACAGGGACATTTCACAGGGAATGTTTAATAAACATATTCTCACTTTCTTATTTTTCCTTGTCCTTTGCTTTTCCTCCGTCCCAGATAATCTTTTCTATATAGAATCAACAAGATAAGAGACACTTCCTGCTGTTGTAAATAAACTATCTTGTTGATTATTGCATTTGCCAAGGAAATAAGAGATGAGAGTTTGTATTCCCTGAGACAGAAACTGGCACTGACCCTAGGTCTCTCCTGTTCTGGGGAAATGAGTTATCCAGTGAGGTATTTTATAAAAAGAAGAAAGCAGTATGGCATCATCACTGAAAGTGCTTGAAAGAAGGTCATCTTGTTTTGCTTCTGTGAAACAACTAGTGGTAAAACGAAGAAAGACTGTGGATTTATTTTTTTGCTGCTCATTGACTCCACAGTCTATGGAAATGCAGTCTCTGAAGCTTTTCCTTTGATTGGGACATAATGCTCCAATATCAGAGCNAAAAAAAAAAAAAAAAGAGTAGCGTTTAAGCTGAACTCTTTCCCCTCAATCATGACAATTTTAGAGTCTCTAGCCTTTTACCATCCAGTTTTTTAACAAGTAAGAAAAGTTGGGAGGCACGTTTGGGGACGCATGGTTGGCAAGGCACAGACTAAATATGTATTAGTAAGTAAAAAAGCCAGGGACTATTCCGTCACTCCAAGGGTAAATGGAAGGGCAAGGCTCACATTCACATATTTTTTCCCCTCTTTCTTACCAGAATGGGTTGAGCTTGTTCATACTTCCTTGTTAACACAGTTCTTGGTTTGTGATATATCATTTGAACTTTTGCCTGGGCTTTGGCTGGGAAACAGTTCTCTTGTGTAACGTTTTACTAAGCCCTGTTGTAACAGACATAGTCATTGACCAGTGTGGAGCCTTTGCTCCATTTCAGAACTAGCCATTGAGAATACAGATAAACAATAGAATGTGTAAGAAATAAGGTTAAAATAACAAATATAATTACTTAATAGAGTTTAAACCTGGTAAAATCTGCTTTTTAGAGAGACATATGGAATCATACTGTAACAAAGCTCCTGATTTTCCTGAATAACACACAGTTTCACCTGTCAGAAGTGGGGTTTAAGACATCACCCCATTCTTTATATTTCTCTGTTAATAGTTCTATAATGTTTTTTCCACTCAAAATGATGTTGACAGCAAAAAACGAATATAGTTTGCATGTAGATTCAAGAACCTCTTATTATCTTAATTTGAGCTTTAACAGCCTAACAAAAATACAAAAACCATTAATACTTCTAATCCAAAGTTTCTTAAAACTTTCATTTCAGGATATTTACAATTCTTGTACAAAAAATTGTCTGCCCTTTGTGCTCACACTTTTCCTATCCCTCTGGGTGGTAAGGATAATGGATTAATCTTCAAGAAAAATGAGAAGAATGAATGAGAAGGGCATTCAGGGATGAGCTACCAGGTTCCCTGGTGGTGGAGATTTCTTCCACCAGCTCAGTCATGGATCTTCTTGCAGTTATTTTCCTTTCTTTCTTTCCATTTTAGCCCATATGTTCATCATGAAGCAATTCCTCACTTTTCTTAGACCTGTACCATGTATAGTTAGACCATTACAGAATCAGCATTAAGCTACAGAAAAGTAAGTCACTGCAGAAAAAGTGTAAAACTGCAGGAAGAAGCCCTCCTGAGCCTTGCCTTACACTTCCTTGCTTTGAAGTCACAGGTGAAACAAACCCTCAACTGCACATGGCAATTATCAGTAAGTCCCAAGGCCGAAGTTAAATCATTGTGAAGCCTGTAGGCTACTGCTAAGAACATTAAATTGACTGAGAGAAGTGGCCTTTCAGTTAGCAGATTAATAATTTTTTTTTAACTCCTTACTCACTACAAATAGTGAGAAGTAGCATAAGTCAGAATTGCTACCAGCAAAAATTCAGGGACTAAATATTGGATATACAACACTCACATACCATTTTGTCTCCACCTGTCACTTTAAGGGCTTTAAAAGTTTACAATTTTAGTCATATCTGTAGATTAATACCCAATTTATACATGGAAGAAGATACAGCTGGATTTTTTTGGGGTTTTTTCCTGTTCTTTGTTTGGGGGTTTTTGGAGGGATTTTTTTGGTTTGGGTTTTTTTCCCATCACAAGGCACAGCATTGGATGAAAAAAATTAACAAGAAAAAAATACACAGGGACAAGCTTATGTTAGATGTCATTGAAATTAGTGGTCCTGATTCTGTATCAAAATCTGGAGAGCCACACTAACTTCGCTGGAACTTCTATCTAATAATTTGTTTTATGGGAAAATTATTATGTATTCAGTGTTCCATGATGCAAATAAAGTTTGCATATTATTAATTATAATTTATTAGCATCCTTGATCAATGTTTGTGCTGTCTATTTTGACTGCCTTTCCTAAGTTCCCCTTAAAATTGCACTGGGCATTGACTGTGTACAGATTATATAGTTTAGTCCAACAGTTTCAAAATATTTTAGCTGTTACAAACTGTGAGACAAAATAAAAAAGCTGATGAAGTAACACTCATATGTCCATGTACTATCACTTACTTTAAATCAACAGTATCAGTACTGTGACTTCAGAGAACCAACTCATCATCTGTTACCCCTTTGTTTGCAGCTGCTAACTAGTTTTTTGGGGGTTTTAAACAAAATTCATTTCAGTATTATCAGCATTATTTTTCCATATATATGATGAATGCTTTCTTCACAGAGACAGTAAGTAGCCATGAGTGGGGTAGAAATGAGTTTTGTGTTTGGAATACAATCCCATAATATAGCCTCTTTACTAGAATGTGATACACACTAAATATTCCAAAAAGCCCATCTTAAAATTGTGCGTATTTTTTCATTTAATTTTTTTTCAAGGTTGGCCAAAGTCTGAGATTGGTACACCATATGGTATTAAAAAATCTTTAATGATTTCCACTGTTATAATAATTGACTGCTGACCCAAATCAGTCAATAACAGCAACAAACTGCATACCCCATCCCCAACCTGGTGTTACTCTCTAAGGCCTTGCACCAAAACTTCATGAAGACTCTTTCATATTAAAAACTGGAGCTGTGTAATTTCCAAATACTTCTGCAATTCTCCTTACAGTACAATAAGGTAGCATTTTTACAAGAGAACAGATGACATTGTTGAAAAAGAGGGCAGTCACACAGCCCAAATGAAAATAGATAATTGAGTGCTGGAAAAAAGTATCCTGGCTGAAGAGTTAAAGACATGCTACTTAAACCTTCATTACAATGCAATGAGAAGGAAGAATCTATTCCTCTAATTACTTTGTAGTAATAATAAACAATAGTCTGCCTACATTTAAAAAATTGAAACCTTTTTTTTCTCATTTATTCAAATAAATGAAAGTTACAGCTATGTGGATGGCTGCTATCCCTTTATAAATATGTGAAATTGACCTCAATATTTGGCATCTTCTTAGTACAACTGTAAAGTTAATATGGAAAAACTGAAAATACATGTTCCCTCATTTCTATAAAAACCCCAGTCCCCATCTTCTTAATAGCCATATTTTTATAGCATCGCAGATTTTCTTCGTATCTAAACTTTTTGTATAAATGTGAGTGCTTTCGTGGACACTGAGATAAAAACCTGAAAAATTCATAATAAGATCATTTACTCAGAGTTCTTAATTCTAGTGGAGATTAAGTGTAAAATGTGTGATTCCTGGTTAAAAATGTGCTGATGATGGGTTTAATCAATGCTCATAGGTGAAAGCAATATACCATTGGAGAGTAAAAATTCTGTAGAACAGTAGCAACAGAAGGTGGCTCAGTGGTCGCATTTGCACAGGTGTCTTTAAAATATGTTCTGTGTCAACTATCTAAAACCTCAACCTGCTTTCATTGAAGCTGATGGCAAAATTCCCATTGAATTCAATGGGGACAAGAACAAAGTTCTTATTATGCCTTCAGAGAAATTAATCTGCTCTTCAGTTCTCACATAATATATATATGCAGCCTATAGTTAGAAAACATCATATAATTAGTGTTTAGAAAAACACTTGCAAAAGTAGACACTAACTGAACATCTGATAAGTTTAAAAATATTGATAGTCCTTGTTTTCTTTGAGCGTTTATGTTTCACAAACTGCAATTGACTATGTGAGTCATAGGAGTTTAGGAAGTATTTTTCCAATTGTTAACATTATGCAAATCTATTTTATGTTGAGTAATGCAACAAACTTTATTTGGGATTTCTAAATCTGTTAAAAGAGAAGACACACTATTAGGCATAATTAGAGAAGCAGAATAAATTATAAAATGTAAATTGAAAATTAAGAATGTATCAATATTTTCAGAGCTCAGCCCTGATTCTGGGTTTGTCCAATCACACCAGTAAACAAATTTTTTTAGCAACAAGTACCAAAACTGTATTATATCTGTAGTTACTTTTGTGTCATTTTTCTGCAGCATAATCCAGTGGAATTTGGCATCATTCCATTGTTTTATCGTAAGTATTATTAATTTTTTTTCTGTCATTTCAGTAAGCATTCAGATAGTTGATGTTGCACACTTTATGTGCTCTGCCTTATCAGTTATGGTGGTTGATACCAAAAGGACTGTCCTTTCTTTATAAACTGTTTCTATAAAGTACATAGCTTTAATAATTTAAGCTTTTATAGTTTTTGTTGTTAAACACTGTGCCGAGACTTAAGATATAAGTGAGTTGTAAGTATGTGTTCTTTAGTCATAATTGTGGGGCAGCAGGCTTTCAGGTCTCTGCACTCCAGTATATATAAATAATTAATTCCTTAGATTGTCCAGGAACATTCCAGTCAGTCACCTGCATGAATTAATTAATGAACAGGCTTGAGACAATGGATCAACTTGAAACCAAGTGACTGACTTATCGAACCTTCACAATAACATATTTGACTAATAGTAAGAGAAGCCCTCCAGATGGAAGCTTTGGACAGTTTGGCAGCTCCTACTGTGTCTAGTTCAGTTTAGATGCCTGGATTGATTAACATTCTGTGTGGAGTCTTCAGAGGACTCACCTAGGTCATTCCTGCTATGGACATGACTGAATTGTGTGTAGGTAAGACACTTGTAGACAACAGAAACTCTTCCTGCAGAAATAGTTGCATAGGACAGTTTTTTGTATGTGGAAGTTTAGGAGATCTTTTGTGTGTATTTTAAATGTATCAACAGTGATGAATTGTGATGGGTTAGTCACAGAGGATGACTGGAGATCTGATTCTCTGTGCAAGTATTAAACCACAACAAGATTCCAATAAATTAAGTCTTTCTTGCTTTTTAACCAACAGTGAGTATCAGAGTGCAACAACACTATTAATGAGTTAGTAACATAGCAACAAGCACCTAATGACATCAAGATTCTTGAAATTATTCTTTCTGGCCTGAATCTGAAGAAGACGTAGTTTTCTTGTTTTTCTCTAGGTTCCGATCCATACCTGTCTATCTCATGTTGCCTCGGTTGGTAAGTTGTCCTAAAGAGCACTGATTTTGTTTAGGCAACAGTATATAGCTCCTAATGTTATTTTTGCAGATCTGAATTGTTCTCTAGGTTCCATTGACTGTAGTGTCTACATGCAGAGATCAGTGTTAAATATATTGCCTCCCACTTCTCATGTCCATTCACTTGAACTGCTCTTGTACATTCCACAAATGCTTGCTTTGATATCCATTGACTAGAGCAGGAACTTATACACCTACATTTAGACACCTCAGTATATCTTGACTCAATCCCCCATGTCTAGTATCAAGTGACTCAGAATCTGCATGGAAGAAGTGTTTGATATCTGAAGGGTGTTCAACATAATAGTGGGAAAGAAAATTATACTGGGAACCAGGTGTTGAAAACTGAAATGAAATAGGTACTTAAAATAATGTTACATTTTTAACACTAATGGCAGCTATCTATTGAAGGACCTTATTCTGGCCGGTCTTTAATGAGAATCAAGCATCTCTCTTGAAGAAAACAAATTCTTAATTTAAACTTTTCCACTTCAACTCTCTTGTTTAGAATAGTTGTTGCTGTGCTTTTTCTTCCTTCATATTTTCTGACAAGTCTAAGTTAATTAAGAATCTAAAACTTTTTTATTGCTATTTTCATGAGGATACAGCAAATCTTTTGCTTATCAATTAAACAAAAGGGAAAATAGTCTTGTCAATCTGGATAATGATTCTGCATATTGATCAAACGTATTCCTTATTAGATTTTTGAGACAGAAGACTGCAGTTTAATATCTAATGATTATTCTTATGTCAATCTGAGCAACGATAATTAGAGTGTGATTAACATTGTGATTGAGATCTGTGTCTATTTCTTTTCCTCAGATGTTTTTGCCAAGCTATCTCTCTGGCTGAAGTGCTGGTACAAATTGCTGGTACAGATTTATGACATCTTTAAAATCTTGTACTTAATGATTAAATGCCAGAATTTTTATACAGCAGTAAGTAATATGAACAAGAATATTCTGACTGTGGTTGACATTTCTAAAGGTTTTTCTTTTCTTTGGACCTGTCTAATCTTCCACATCTATTATCCTGTACTTTTAATAGTACCCATGTATTGTGTCTTAACAATTCCTAGGTGTAGTCAAGGTCCATGAGCAGATTTTTCAGCATCCTTTGGGGAACATTGAATTCATTGCAATTCAGTCCGTGAATGGAAGCTCCTGAAAAATACATGTTGGACAAGCGTATTCTGTTATCAGGTTCTTTTCAATGATAAGGTCTGAAATGTTCTTAAGTACTTTAAAGCAGGGCATTGGTAAATTTCCTAGGCTGATGCTGCTTAATATAGAACACCTTTTGCAACCATCAAACTTATGACAGCTGAGAGTTCAATATCACCAAGGTTCGGCCTGAAAAAAAATCCTTAAATGCCTCCAATTGGTCAGTGTCATACCTGTCCAGAATGATTTGGATGAGAAAAAGGTAGCATTTGGCAACTGCTGACAGCCTGTCTAGACCTAGAACCTATACAAGGCAATATCCATCAGGGGAGCATTTTCTGCATCATTTTAAAATGATGAGGACATTGTGTCTCTCACACTTCAAAAAAACCTATTTGGAGATGGAGGAAGAAATTTGTGTAGATCACCTGTTTTTCCTGTGGTTGCTTTATTATTGTGTAGAAAATAATCAAGATCCAGGGTATATGAAGGAAAAAAAATGAGGGCACATAATGAAGTGCTGTGTGATGGGTTTTAGGTTCTTGACTCTACTTCAATGTTTATATGTTTCATAAATGGGGATCAGATATAAAGGAGAAAAAAGAGAGGCAGGGTCTTAAAGACACTCTTTTGATTGACTAAAATGTAATACCATAAGAAAAGTAGAATTTTAAAAGAACAGGACAACAAGGATTACTTATGAGACTTTCTTTTGTTCTCAACTATTTTTAAAATCTTTAGAAATCTTCACATTTCTTTTAAATAATTTTTGTGAACTTTATTTTTACTACACAATGAAACTTCTGGCAGATGATGTGTAAGGAGCATTTTCTCTTTTTTTAGGTTAAAAAAGCTTGAGAAAAGAAGGGGAGGATAATTTTTTTCTTTCACTTTTGATGTAAAATAGCCATAGAGTATCTTCTTCAAATATTTACTGGTATGTTCTGCCTTTCATTTCCTACGTTCTACTAATGGGTTTATGGAGCGTCTGCTTCAGTCTTCTGGTCTTACTACCACTTGTGACACTGTGAACACAAGACTTAAACTCAGGAGACCTGGAATCTTCTCTTGGGTCATGCGTTTCCCTGCTTCATTTCCTTGGGCAATTGCCTTAAGCAACGCAGCAGCAAATTTTCTCCTGTTGCATGTCTTGCTATGACTTAAAGTTTACCAGGTAGGTAGGGAAAAATCTTGTAGCTGCTCAGTGTGAAGAAGAAAGGATTAATAGGAACTGGCCATTAATCACTGGTCTAACTTAGCAAGGAGCAAAAGAGAGGTCTGAATGCACAAATCAACAAAACCAGCCACAGCCTAAGGAGGGTCAGCTGAGCCCGTCGAGGATGTGCAGGGGCAGCTGCCTCCAAAGAGGATTCAGCCAGCAGACAGATCACAGAAGTATCCATGGAATGTTTTTTCGTGGCTGGCCAAAGCTGTTGCATGTTGCGTTTGTGGGGATGACTGAATTTCCAATAAGTTTTTTTGCCTGACCAGCCTTTTGACAAGGTATGCCATAAATATGAATGATATGCGTGCATTTTCTCAGTGAATTCCATGCATTTCTGCCCTCTAATTTGATCAGCCCTGTCAAATAAATAATAAATTGAAGATGGTTTGTAACTAATTAGGTACTCCTTTGGGTAACAGGGGCTCATTGGAACAGGTGTGGTCTCCCACCATGTATGCATGTGGTATCACACTCATCATGCTGGAAGCGTCTAATCACTAATGTTTTACAATTAACGACCAGGACTAAAGCAAGAGTTTAATCCAGACAAAAAAAAAACATTTATCCTTTTCTTAAATCTGTATTTCATGGATCTTAACCTGCTCTCATACACAATAGCATCATTGGGTAGAAGTAAAGGACCTGAATCTGATCACATTGTCAGTTTAGGAAGTTGTTATGTTCTGAATGTGAAAAATCCCAAACCTTCCATCTCCATCAGGGCTTGAAATATGTCCTCTGAAATGAGAGTTAAGAAGGTCTGTTAGATACATATCTACCAATCCATCTATTCATCAATGTTTCTGGAATTATATATTAGAAAAAGATACTTTTCATCACAGTAAGTAGTGCAAAATAATAATAATAACAAAAATGTTTAGAATATATCCCCCCATTATCCTCAGGGCTGCAGCTACTTATGCACTCAAAATAATTTTTTCTAAAACATTGCAAATGGATTTAGGTTCCCAATTCATAGTGTCAAGGAAGGGAAAAAGCAAAACGGTATCTGGCTTCAGACTAAGGCTTTGAGAATTCGAATGAGTGAAATGGACCAGACCTAAGAGCAGTTATTAACTTTATGTTGTACAGATAATGGCAAAAGCAGAATACAGGGAGCTTTTCCCCCAATTCTCTACAAAATTAAAAAGTTATACAAGTCTCTCTGTTAGCTGATTTCATTAGGGTGCCTTTAATTTAGAACAAAGTTCATTTTGTTAGCCCTTAACAGACTCTCTTAGGACAGTTTGGTTTTGACTCACAACAATGTATGATCTCTCTTGCCAGGGCATTCAATTTCTTCTCAAATTAATTTAAATCCTCCCTCATAATTTAAAATTTTTATTTGTCATTGTCAATGTAACATCAATTATTTCTGGCTCTGCCCTCAATTTGGCTGCAAGAATCAGTCTCTTGGTACTGTTTAAAAACTCGTTAGGAATTTTAGGAAAGGATACTGAGCAATCTAATGATAATTATTTTTGTCATTGTTAGCTTGAGTAATCATGTAGCCTTTGTAAAGGAGTCTGATAATGGTCCTATATTTTACAGGAATATGAGTTGTATAAACTAAAAACATAAAATGTGACTTCGTTGGGAGTTTCTAAATAAATAGGATATGAATTAACATGAGTGGAAACTCTGCTTTGTAGGCAGGAAAGCTAATTTTCATATCTTTGTTTTGCATCTCATGAACATCAGAAACTCATTTATTTTCTTTCATTATTTTTTGCCTAGATTGAATTTTCATAATAATTTTCTTTCTTTATCAGAAGTTCTAATGTCATAGTTCCATAACTACTTAGCAAGAAGTCTGATAATGGCAATACTCACTCTTATGTCCTCCTCAGATCTCACACTGATGAGAACACAGTCCCTTTAGATGTGTCACTCCTTCTGTCAGTAGCTTTTTTTGAACGTGGATATGACCATATGTGCTGACTTAATGAATTATGAGCAGCGCGATTATATGCCTGCAGAGAAGACAAAGACTGCAGGATGCAGGATGCCTGCAGGATAAAGTTTGCCTTCATTAAAAAATCTCAGACATATAACCAAACTATGGATTCATTTTTAGTGATATCCATAGTAAAGAAAAGTTCAATGAGTTCATTCTTTGCTCTAGACAACCTATTTTTAATAAAAACAGTTGAAGCTAATGTATTCCTTTCCCACAGGGGCCCATGGTCTGTCAGCAAATGCATTTCTCCCATGAACCCCACAAGTTTTCAGTGTTACAGGACACAGTCTCTGTGGTAAACAAGGTCACTGGTTCTTACTAAACAGAATTTCGGCCCTCAAGGATCCTAATTTAACTAATGAATTTATAAATTAATAATGTCTTTATTTCCTTTCCATAAAAGAAAATATTTAGATGGAAAGGAGAAGAAGGTAATAAAAGAGTTACTGAAATTTTCTGTGTGTCATCAGGTGCAGATGGATTTAGCACTGCTCAAAATTTCTCACAATGTTTTTGGTTTAACCAGGGGAAGCCCAGAAGAACTTCACCCTAAGAATTCAGGATCTATCCAGGCTAAAAACTTGAATAGCCATGCTCTTGTGGCACTGTTACATAAGAAGAAGCAGCATCTAAATCTTTTTGGTGAGAGGATTAAGTCTCAATCTCATCTTAGTTTGTTACTAGATCTCTTCTTCCAGTATGCTTGGAAGGGGTAACATGTGAGAATTTACTCTTGTTTTCTCACTTTTTCCCTTTATTTTCCTAATTTGATAGAGGAATTTTTTGCTCCTATAGTGCCTTTATAAACAACTCAGAGGAGAACAGAGAAACTTCATAATAGGAATGAGTGGCAAGAGTGGGGGGCAGGAGTTCACAGTCTCTGGGACTGGCTACCTTGCTCTAGATTTGGCATAAATCCAACATGATTTACACTCCCTGTTCATATCTTCCCTTTATGCAGAAGTGCTGCTAACTCAGCAGTGTGCTTCTCTTCAATCAGTGTTGAGCTGACTGTGACTATGGTTTAGGCACACTGATAATTGTCTGGAAAGAAGCTAAAGCAAGTACTTCAATTTTTGTTTGAACACTTAAATGCTTGAGAACAATCAAGAGTGTTTTACCCCAAAATTCACCCTTTCAGAAATTGGAGGAAGATTTTTCTCCATGATGAACTGCAGTCAGAAATTGAACTTGTTAAAAACCTTTGTGCCGGAATGAAGCTATTTAGATAAAAGTTAATTCTTCATGCGGTCATTCGTGCACCTCAGATACAGTAAGGAGGGAAAGGGATACTACGAATATTCTGAAAACAAATGGTGTAGGCTAGGACTGTATATAAAGTATTTAAGAGACAAAAAAAAATAACTTGAGAGACAGGTTGAAGGCAAGGACGTCCCCAATAACAGATCAGGAATATTTTCTGATAACAACAATCCTTGGCAGTTATTAATGTAGCCCTGTAGCCCAGTAAATGTAGTGTTGCCAACACTTTTAACAGGTCATAGGATCAGGGATAAGGCTTGCCAGGCTTTATCTAAAGTTGCTCTGGCCTACAAGGGATTTTGTTTCAACTTCTTTAGAAATAAAGGCCATTTTATAAGACCATGTCTGATCAGTTTTATTTTTCATTATATAATTTTGAGGTACAATCATGTGCTTATATTTTTAGAAGAAAACTACTCTGCACAGAGTGAAATATTCAGCACAGAATGTAATACTTGTAACTCTAGAATAATGACATAGTGCAGAATGCAGGCATGGCATTTCAACAAAGGCCTTGAAAGTGAGGATGCAGAATGCAGCGCTGAGGAGTAAAACTTAAAGAAGATAGGTGAGACACATAGATGACACTAGAAACCAGAGATGTAAAGAGTTCATCAGATGAAGAAACATCTGATCTTATGATCTAAACATCTGAACATCTGGGGATGATTTAAAATTGGTTTTGAGAATGAAAAACAAGCATCTGACATAATTAAGACAGGTAATATCTAGTAAATATAGATGTAACATGGAGGTGCAGACCAATGAAGAAAGAGAAACAGTAAGTATGAGAGAAAAAGTTTTAAAACAACTCTAATGTATAAAAATGTCCTTTATTAAAAAGAAAGGAAGAAACTATCAACATCATTATCTTCCCTTCAAGAGGCTTGGGAAACTGTCAGCTTGTTGTAAGCCTTACTCCATACATCCAGTGTGAAACCACAGCCTTCAGATCCACTCAGAAACACTAGAATTGTGATTGTAAAAGTAGAAAAGGAGTATATATCAGGAATAGTGAGTGCAACAATTGTAATTGTATTATTAAGGTTATTTTCCACAGTACTGTACTATATTTGTTTTCAGTAATAGCAAAATCTATACTTAGACTGTTAAGATTTCAACGTCACTAAAAATATATGTGACTTAGCTTTACATATTAGATGTGTTTCCTTGTTGTTTCAAAAGAGGGTTTGAGTAAATGCTAGTACCTGGGACTAATTTTTAAGGGTAGGTTAAAACAATATGTTAGCGAGATCTCTGATTATCTAAAGTTACTAACATGCATGGTTAAAACAAAGGGGTTTAGCATATTACAGACAATGTTATTTATCAGCATATGCTACATTTTACAAGGGAAACTCCAGGACAATGGTAATACATCATATTTATGATTTTCAGGATGCCTAAACGATGTATTATCTGTTCTGTTCAATTAATTCCACAAGATTGAACATTTAATTACCCTGTTTTTAGCAGTTGCATACTATAATAGTAATTTGGAACCCATTATCCTCAACATTAGCTCTAGTTCACTGTTACTTCTCCCTTTTCTCTCAAAAACACGGCAGGTAAGTTGGTGCAATACCATGAGCAAAATATGCGTTCTTGACAAAAGTATATGAAGAGCCAAACACTATGAGGAACAGAGCTAAAAAATAATGCAGAAAATCGTTGTAGAAATATCAACCTGCTTGCAAGCAAGCAAGCTCTTCATAGACTGCAATTTTAAAACATGGAACACTTACAACCCAGCATGATATTCTTCAGGATCACTTTTAAAGGTTAAAAGGAAATAGGTTGATGCAGATGGTAATACTAAGTTTGGACTGTATCTGAAATTCTCTTTGCTTCAATATATGACATACTCCAGGTCAAAAATAGTCCTGAGGCCTGCAGTGTTCAGATCTATTCACATTAGATGTCTATGGAGTAGAGCTATGGCTGCTGTCCACCACAAGCTTTTTCTGGAAGCCTTATATTGTTAAGTCTCAAAACAATCTTTAGAGGTAACTGGAGGAGTACCACCCCCCTGAACGATGTATATTGTGTGGTGACTACTAAGAAGCATGCCATTATGCCAATCTGTACTATTAACATTCTATTATTTATATTGGTTAACATTTTCCTATATTTAGATTTTCTGCCTTTTTTTTTTCTTTTCTCACAGCTTCCTACTATAGGGAACATAATTTGATATAAATTGAAGTAATTAAAATATGATTGACCAAACCGACAAACTACTGGGGGATATTTTTGTTCCTTAAGAAGTGGTTAGTTTACATTTTGCTTAGGGGCTAATATCTATTTCTTAGGTTTCTGTCTTGTTTCTAAAGTCTATATCTTTAATTAATCTGTTTATGCTTCTGTGAAGAGTTTCATCTATGCATGTGACATTTTATTAAAATTAAGATTCCCTCATAGTCGTTTCAATCATCATACGCATCTTCATTTTAACACGGATTTAAGGATCCCAAATAGGTTAACTGACTTAGACAAAATGCCTGTAGTTTTCCTGCCAACCACAATAAGGCAGACACCTCAGCCCTCAAGGTAGGAAAGAAGAGAAGAATGCTGTGACTAATGAAATTTAATAGATTTAGATCTGACCTCAGCCTTTGCTTTCTCTGTCAACTTGTCTTCTCCTGAGTCCTCATGTCGGAGATGCTGCTCCCTGTTACATCTGTCACAGTGGGATCCTTGGCCCCTTTGTAGTGGCTGTCACTGAAAGGACACGCTATCGAAAGTGTTGAGGAAGATTTAATCTCTCTGTTGCACAGCTCAGTGATTTAGTACGTTCAGCAATGTGACACACTAAATCAGCTCTGCCACTGATGTTAGGAGTCTCTGACTACTTGGTGATTATGTGTGGTTTTGTTGAACAGGTTACGCTACATAAAAGGAAAATGTGGGTAGTCAAGTAGAGTAGAACCGCTTACAGTGAAGTGTTGTGAACATTCCAAGCAGCCTTCATGCATTTCAATAAATATTTTCCTCAAGCTACATACAGTGATTCTTCTAGAAAAGCTTCCTTTCAGATACTAAACCCTTCTGTTAGGGTTTAGGGTCTAGACACATCAAATAATGTGGCTAGGTAGCGTTAAATAATGGGGATGATTGCCTTCTCATTCTCAACAGAAGCATAAACAGAGAAGAAAAGCATGCCACCTGTTGCTGCAGATTGTCTCAGCTGGAAGTCAAAACCAGTTAGGCTAAATATTTTGTAGATGCTTGACCTTACACTACAAGTTATGCAGCAATAGCACTTGGAAACGAAGCAATTTGATTTTTATGAGTATGGGACTCTCTTCAAGCAGGGCAAAAGCGTCCTTGCCAGCTGGCTTACTAGCCAGGTGAGGAGAGCTTTAAACTAGAAATTACAATGGAGATGTCAACCTTCAGTTGAGCGTGAAAATGGTGAACCAGGTTGAGAAACAAATGCTGCAGGGTGATGTGGGCAAGACAGACTTAATAATCAACAAGGTGGAGCAGAAAAGTGCAAATCCCATGCACTCATACAAGTAAGGGAGAGCCAAGAGGATGGCATGACGGGAGAAACTTTCACACTTTTTCTGGGAAATTGGCATGAGCAAGTGCCCCCCTCATGTGCCTGTGCACTAATGCATGTAACATGGGGAACAAAAGGAGGGATTACAGGTCTGCACACAGCTGGAATATAGATGTGTTGGGATATCTCACACAACTGGAGTGCAGTGAGTGATGAGTACAGGCTCAATAAGAAGGACATGCTGGGAAAGGAAGGGGGAGCTTCCCTTTGTGTGAGAGAAACGGGAATGCAAAAAGGTGTACCTAGGAACAGGAAAGGAAGTAGGTAACTCCAGTGCTGGTAACTGCTGGCGTTTAAGCAAACAAGACGGGGACCTGGGACCAACGTTCCATGAGCCCTTTATTATTTTATCAGTCTCACACATAGGAGATGATACAAGCTCGTGTAGCCGCAGAATTCCAGAGAATTTCCTGGTTACAGAGCATTCTTAAAAGTGTTTCAGTCAATGGCATTCTTATAAAAATTACTGACAGTTCTCTTAACCAATCTCCAATAGTGCACATATGCTTGTTATAGACAATACCTGCTTGTTTTAGTCCTTGCACAGTATTCCATTACTCAGTTCAACTTTATCTATCTTACTAAGCATAATTTTTGCAACTCTAAGAGCTGTTCTCAGCTGAACCTAGAAGCTTGAACCATTGTTTCAGTGTCCTTGCCTGTTATATACTTGTATCTTCTTAAAGTTCCTGCAGGCGAAGCTGATCTCTAAACTCCTTCCCTATAATTCTGAAACCTGCTTTTAATTCTCAGGCCCAAAAATCCTTTTACCTTTTCCTGTGTTTCCCACAGGTAACTGCAAAATTTTCGTTCAACCCAAATACTTCCTTCTTGCAGTGGCCAGATAGATTAGAGGGGTAACAAAATGCAGCAAAAGAAGCCTATCTGGCTGCCCTTCTGTTAGGGTCTGGCAGCCCACCAAAGTCAACACATCACAATTAACTTCTGCTTTCTTCTAAGATACAAAGGTGATTTCTAAATACTGTCCTTCACTTATGACATTTATCTATGTGAGATAATTGCAAAGCATTGAAAAGGACCTTGACTAGATATGGATAACCTCAGTCATCTATGACCAGTTTTATTTTTGTGACAAGTATGATGTTTTGAATTTTTTATTATTTAGTCACCAAATATAAAAAAGCGTAAACCCCCTTGCCTCTCTCTCCAATTCTAATTCCAAATTAGAATAGTTCATTTACCTTTTTGTTGCCAAACTGACTTGAGTCAGATGGTGAAATTTCTTGTGGATCACAGAGCTGTCTCTACAGTGATGTGATCCTTCTTCGAGAGTGAGAGAAGTGAATGGGTCAAGATACAGACAGGGAGATCATTCAACAATTACCATCATGGCAAAAAAAAGCTTGAATAGGGACTAGGGCAAAATTAAGTTACTGCCAATTAAAATAGATTTGGATAGTGACAAAAACTAAAACACCTGCACCCACACACACGTTTCCAGTCTCAACTTCACTCCTTTGTCATCTCTACTACGTCTTCCCTGTCCTGAGCTATGCAAGACTGATGGGGAAAGAGGGGTTATGGTCAGACCATAACTGTTTTGAAAGGGTATTTTGCCTTTCTGTCGCGGTCTCACATGCGACAAGTCTTTCCTCAGAACGGATCCTCCTGGCGCGGCGTAGTTCTCGCGACCCGGAGCCGCTGGTCTTCTTTGCGGTCTGCCGGGTCCCGGGTTTCGGCACCATTTGTCGCGGTCTTC
>VWZT01016225.1:157983-217493 GCA_013397055.1 Pachycephala philippinensis | reverse complement strand
TCAGGCAGCATGGGGTTCCAAGGCTGTCTTTATTGTCATGGTGGCGGCGGGGTCCCGGGACCACCACGCCTGGTCACCACCACGTCTCGCCCGAAGCCCGATACAAAATGGAGGGTCACATATTTATACTGAGGGGGCGGTACACGAACGGTGGGGTGATGTACAGGGGACTAATGGGGAGAGGGACAAGGGATCAGGAGATCCTCAGGGATTGGGAGAGGGGAGGATGCTTCGGCGGGGGGGAACCGCCTCTACACCCCTAAGGGGGAGGGAGTGTCGGCATGGCAACTAAGGACCAGCCTGCCACACCTTTCCTTAACTGTTTTCCCAGAGCACTTCCATCCTGGCTGAGGGCCCCAGCCATGCCCTGCAGTGAGTGGGTTGGAGGCCTCTGGATCTGGCTGCATCCAGCCCAGAGCAGTCCTGCCCCTCCTCACAGAGCCCTCCTACAGCCCCTGCAGCCAGCGCCTGGGCACAGGTACACAGTAAAATAACACAACATAATTAGGATAAAATGGGAGAGGAGTATCTCCTTATTATTATGAAGCTGTACTCGCTAGTATGTTTTCTTTTATATGCTGTCATATCATCCTTTGAAAAATATACTTGTACTCACATGAGATCTATGTGATAGCCACAGATCAGTCACTGAGGGCCAAGACCTCCGAAAGCAGGGGTGATTGCTACAGCAGTTACATTCTTCTCAAGTCAGCTGGATACATTAAATGATTAAAACATTGTGCAGTCTCTCTGTGACACTTAAAAGAAAGGGTGGTTAAAACTCTTTAGCAAAGGTAATAGCAAAATATCGGAAAGTATGTGATCCACAGTCAGAACACATTCACTGTGTAGACTTCAACTCTTGTAGGTCTCTGGAGATGCATATGATCACCAGCAAATTGAAGGCTGCAGGGTTTTTAATTGCTTGTTGTCAGTGCATAGAGGTTGTATTTCATATCATGAATTTTAAGTTGTCCATCCTTCATTTGTTTCCTAATTATATGCATATGCACAAGAAAGGTACAGAGTCAAGTTGTGAAGTTGCAGTAACACCTCTTGAATTACATGTCATAAATTTATTTTTGTTCTATGGTTTTTCTACATGGAATTATAGGAAGAGGATCCCAACTGTTGTGTTACAGCTTCAGTCCAGGTTTCTTTTGGCATGTGTTCAGTGTAGTGTTTTCTGCCATAAATAAATTTAGCCTTAAGAATAAGTAAAAATACCCTAAAATAGTGAACCTTTTAATTTGTGGATCTTAATATATGGAACTATCCAACTGATGTTGAGTGGTATACTAAAACACAAGGAACTCTTATTTGAATAATTAAAAAACAACAAATGAGGTACAAATGAAAGCAATAATTAAACCACTAAATTTTCAAAGACAGACCACATTATGCAGATGTCTAAGAATAAGTATCAATCTCTATGCTGCACCTATCTTTCCTGTAGTTCAAAGCTCAGATCTGTTGAATCTCCACACAAAGAGGTTTGTCTTACCACTGAGGAAGGATTCCTAACCTCTGAGACTGAAAAATAAAAAATGCAGAGGAGAAATCCTATCCCCAGCAAAGTCATATCGCAACCCTGAAAAGTGGAATTTGGAAAACAGTATGTCAAATACAGCATCCAGTGTTTTTAAGCCAGTGCCTTCTTGTTCAAGTAACTCTGAAGCTAACCCTCTGGAGAAATCTAAAGAATGAAGGTTCTTAACAGTCAGTCATATAAAACGTAAAATGTAACTAACATTAATTACATAACTTCCAAATCTTTCTATTTACTTTGAGCCTGTTCTTGCACAAACCTGAAAAATAATGGGAGATTTAAATTAAGTGTATATTAGGAATCAAAATTCTCTGCTTATTTCTTGGAAATCTTTGGTAAAATTCTTATTTGAAGAATTACGTTCCCAGAACATGTTAGTTCAGAATAATTACAAACAATAGGAAGCAAATAATAGAAAATAACTTTATTAAATTTGGCAAATAAAGGTAATAAGGCATATCATTTAATCACATTTGTCAAAATTGAATGCCAAGTGCTGTTTGACTTGTTTAAAACCTGGTTGAGTCATACAAAAATATTCTACCAAGAGGTAGTTTGATAAATACTTTGTTGACAGGACCAATACTAATGTACATCTGCTTCATTAAGAACAGACCTTATGTATGCCATAGAGGAAAAAAAAAACCAATAAAATACAGTAATTTGTGAAATCATAGCCCAAAAGCTTTGTGAAAGCCTAAATGGAGATTTATGTCCATAAACATTTTATTTTCAGCTAAAGCTATTATTTCAGTTGTTCTGCAGGTCCTACTAGACCAAGGATCAGAGTAGCTCCAAGTAGTAGGTCTTTCTTTATTTTAACAACTATATAGAGAAATTCAAATCTGTCATTGGTAACATCATTTGCAGTCTCTTTCACACTTCCTTTTCTATTGCAAGCACAGTACTAATACAGAAATTACTTATTCAAAATCAGTGTATGGGAAATTATTGTTTCACTGAGAGTGGTACTGGAATAATCTATACTGTTGGCATTAAAATTCAGCCTATTACTCTAGATCAAAAAAGAAAACTTCACAAGGAGTCTTTTAGGATAGATGATGACTTTCTACACTTTCATTGTAGTAATTCTCCAACAATCAGTATGATAGTCCTTCATAATTATTATAATTTAAATTCATATGGTGAATCTAGGTTTTTTCCAGTTTCAATACATTTTTATCATTCTTCAAGAAAAACATGTAAAGTTCCTCTGATCTCTTTACTGCTTTTATGTTTACAACACGGTTTATAATACAAAACAATCGTAAGTTTTTCTTGCTGTGCAAGAAATTATCCTCAATTAATAGACAGGCTCCAAGTTGCACAAACATAATAGTTACAAAAATTGTAAACAACATCAGTGTTAAAAAAAAACTATTTCAATACAAAGAAAAGATATATTTGTGAGTGTCTGTGTGTTCCAGTAGATTATATAACCTGTTCCCCTTAAAATCAGTCCTCCAATCAGGATGTTACTTGCTGATTCAAATGTTGAAAACTGGCATTAAAGTGCTGAGTTTTCAGGAATTATAACAACACAAGAGAAAAGAGAAGTATCAGTAAATTATTTTTATGTTCCGCTGTGCACTCAAGACTCTGTTATTCAAGTAAAGTCACAATTTGATATTCATTATACAGAGAACAATATATATTATTACTAGTAACTATCTGAGAAATTAGTTACAGATCCAATCCTATAGGTCTAGCTTTTCAAGTTAATTTTTTTCCTTAGCTAAAATAGATTAATCTTAATTGTTCATAGTTTAATTATTCATTTCTAAGGAACAAAGAATAAGAGAAGAAAAGCCTATAGCAAGACATTTGAAGAGCGATGTTTTAAGTACTTGGAACATTTTTATTTCAGAGATCTTTTACTTTACTGGAACAGTCAGTGGACATAAACAAAAATTCATTCACTGTGAAGAATAGTGTATCTGATTTTACATCAACTACTGTGTATTCCTTGTGGGATATGGCTGATTGTGCATAGAAATATTGGTCCGCGTGCCAGAATGTTGTATTTCTCAAGAATATAGCTCAGAGGCAAGTCAACAACAGCACTATTTGATTTGTTGCTTGCCTAGACATGGAGTTAGAATATATATTACTTCACATACAGTATTTTTATTTGCCCTTTCTGTAAGTTCTTGAGTTTTACTTAAAATGTCTGCCGAACAGGTACAATATTTTACCTGAATTTTCTGCTGACTAGAAATAGTTAAGCAATTTTATGCAATTTCTCTATGACAAGTCAACGACCATGTACATTTGTTTTTATGCCTCATTTTAATAATACCTCATGAGAGTTTCCTGAAAAAAAAATTAACCTCTTTCTACAGAAGACTAAGAGAATTTCATGATTATGTGTATGTTGAAAACTGTCACTATAAAACTATAGTTAATTTCTATGTAAAATATATTTTTATTGTTCCTGTTATCCTTTTTTCTTTGGCTAGCTATGCAGAAGACCTACCTTATATATCCTTTCTGTCATCTTCTACCCCTCTTTTACTTTAGCAGTACAAATATATGTATGTTCCCTCTGTATATATACACATAGCTTGCTTCTGAAGCACATTTCTCTGTTGACAAGTTACAGTATAAAAAATTTATAGATACAATTTATTTCAAGATAGAAATATGCTGATACAAAACAGAGATCCACCTTCTTTCTATTCAGGGAAAAGCAATATAGTATCCAGTGTTGTAATAAACTGCATATTTTGTTAGGAAAGATATTTTATTGATTTATTTTCCACTTGAGCATTGCAGGTTTTCTATAATTCAAGTACTGATCTTTTTTTTTTTTTAATATCATAGCTTAAGTTACCAGAAGAGGAAAATAATTTTTCCAACTCAGTGGTGTGAGCTGTCCTTAGATGTGAGTGAAATGGCTGTACTTAACTGTGTAATAATCCACCATTCATGCTGAGTTAGCAAAGGCAAACAGGGTATCTCTTCAGACATCAGTTTGCTGGATGGCCTTCTCAGAAGGGAAATAAAAAATCACCTCATCTCAAAATCACCTGCTTGAGATTGACCTCCACATGATGAATCCCTCTGCAGGCAGATCTTAACAGCCATTTATCTCTGACACAGACCTGGTGCCGAATTTCCCTGAGGGCAGAGAGAAACAGCAATATAGGATGTTATTTCCTTAATAATTAGCAATCCCTCGGCAGACTGGTTCAGCTTTCTTCCTCAGACACCCTTGGAGCTGGTGACCTACTCCCAGTCTCAGCAATTTCCACCTCTGGGAGTATCTGATCCAGTGACTGCCTTACAGGTACCCACACACCCTCATGAGAATCAGTACTGTGTTGATGACTTGGTTATAATGCAGTTCTCAATGGCATTTCTCACCTCTTAAAAGATACCCTCTGTTCATTTTGGTTACTAAAATATGTTATTAATAACTATAAATAATTAAATGTCTGTGGAATGACAGCTAAGAAATATAGCAAATGTGTTATCTGACACATCAAGGATTTCGAGAAAATAAAAATACTAAAACTGCATAGTTAAACTGAGTTTAAAGGTGCCAAGATGGTTAAAGAAGTAACTACCCTAGAAAGGATTAACATTTGTATAGAAATGATTTTGCTGAAACTGGATGATTTCAATGAAGATTTTAAAGCGTATCAGATCTACTATGTTTAAATGAAAACAAATAAACCAGAGGGATTCCATGGGATAGAAGTCATACTGTTTTAGCAGGCATTAAAAAAAAAAAATTACAAAGAAACATTGGATAATAAAATACAAGCATTTAATTTTTGATCAGTGAAACTTAGGTCAAAGATAAATTACAAAAGGTGAGACATAACACTAGAGAGAAGACAATTATATTCTGCCTTGAAGGTGAATATGTTGTAGAGATAAAGGAGTATTCTATTACTCAGAACCTAAATTCTGTCACCACCAAAGTAAGTAGCACTGGGGTTTCAGTACATTTCCTTTAATTTCACATTGTCCAGTGGTGACAACGCATTTAGGAAGGGCAAACTCCATTTTTAAGTTTGTTCTGGTCCAACAAGTTGCAGGGCCTTGGCATTTGTGTGAATCAACACATGCAGGTAACCAGGGTGACCACAGAACCACAGAGGAAATGCAAAGAGTAGATTTATTCCATTACCTCTCTGACTGAGCATCCCAAGACAACGCCGGGCTGCAGACACACAGAAGCAGGGATGTGGGAACCATCAGGGTTAGTACATCCTAGTGGGCCCTGCTGCCTGCCCCGATCTGTCCAAGGGCCTTGCACACACAGGGCTTATCCACACACTGGGATCTCTGAGCTTTTGATCTCTCTCAACAGGGGGCTCAAGCATGTCGCTGAGAGTGCGTTATCTCTACACAGGCATTCTGCTTCTCAAAACAGACAGAGGATAAACAGAATTAGGCATAATAAATGGAGTCTTCCCCGCACTGATATTCTCCAGGCTTTAACATGCCCAGTTGCAAGGCCTCTTGAGAGAATTTACCATCCTCTTTGCCATTCTTCCACTTTTAACCCTTTCCTCTCAGCAGTATTTATTACCAATACAGCACCTAACATACCAGTCTACAGGGAGCTCTAGAAGGCTGGAACTCTTATGGCTGCCTCTTCAACATCACCATTAGTGATCTGGACGTGGCACTCAAAGGGATACTAAGCAAGTTTGCAGGTGACACAAAAATGAGAAGAGCTGTTGACTCCCATGGAGGCAGGGAGCCTCTGTAGAGAGACCTTGATAAATTAAAGGACTGGGGCAATCACCAACCATGTGAAGTTCAGCAAAGGAAAGTGACAGATTCTGCATCTGGGATGGGGCAACCCTGGATGTATGTTCAGACTGGAAAATGAGAGGTCGGAAAGCAGCACCATGGAAAGGGACCTGGGTGTCCTGTTCAGTGGAAAGTCAAATATGAGTCATTGTGCCCTTGCAGCCAGGAGGGCCAACCATGTCCTGGGGGGCATCAGGCACAGCTTCGCCAGCCAGGCAAGGGAGGGGTTTGTCCTGCTCTGCTCTGCACTGGGGCAGCCTCACTTTGAATATTTTGTGCAGTTTTGGTCACTGCAACATAAGAAAGATCCTGTGATTTTGTGATTTTAAAAATTACCTGTTATTCCAGGAATAGAGATTTCACATACTACTGTTAGTTGTGCAAAGTATAAGGAAAGAGCTTTAAACAGTCACTCACGAATTTTGCTTCTCCATCTCTGCGTTCATCTCACTTTTGATTTTCAAGAAGCATTGGTTTCATTGCTGTCAAGGTAATGGTTAAAAATCTTCTACAGGTCCTTTCCTGTCTTTGAAAGGAAAGGATGTAATTCCAATGAGTTTTTTGTTATTCGTCCCCATCTCAGCACTGCAGCTTGCACCTTCAGAGGTCAAATTGTTCTGGAAATGCATGTCCCTGTAGCTATCAAGGGGAGTAGGACATAGGGGTCTGCAGGAGAGAGGCCCTTTTAGAGCCTTTGTATGGTCTAAAAATTTCAGTTCTTCATAAATTTGTATGATATTTCACTCTTTAAGAGTATGTGTTTGTTCTTTTAGTCATAGATATCCACAGTTTTGTAAAATGGGAATTATTTTACTGGGGTGGGGGGGGTTTCTTTCAATTTAAAACTTACTCTGGAGTAGATTTGTTCAGAGCCTAGAACTCTCCTAGGCTTCTCAGGTTTATGAGCTGTCAATGAGCAATTAGAAATGCATATATTTTAAGGAGATGAGTTTCAGGGCATATTATACCTTCTCTTCTGCCTGCACTCTTCAGCCTTATTCTGAGCAGAGCATATTGACACACCAGACAGGCAAACAGTCTAAATCGAGTGCCTATGGAAAAATTTGAATTCCAGGAATAACTTTGATTCACAACATTGCCTACTTTGTGGAAGCTCCAAAATGTCTATTTTAAGTGGTAGGATGCCATACACAACTGTGTATCAGGCAGCTGCAAACACCAGTTATACATAAAAATATGCAGTATGTACAATATCAATCAGAAAAGTACTGATTGTCTTAATTAAGTTTGTTAGTACTGGCTTAATTTGGCTGCTGTATGCAAATGTATTATGATACAGACCTAAATTGCAGAATGTAAACTACAATTTTCACAGAACTCCCCCTACATTCACTGCACAGAGTATCTGATCCCTTAATGAGCAAATAGTTAATATTTTGTTTTCTCCTCTTTCTTGCTTAGGTTTCATGGCTCATTTACATGCACTGTCCAAATCCCTCTGATTTGAGTACTATGTTTTGATTCAGAAAAAGCCTTTACCAAGATTTTTTGTATATGTTTTTTTCACGAATAGTATTTCATCTCTGTAACATTCTTAACAAGATAAGGGGTAGTATATGCTACAGAAAGTTTCGTGTTGGTGACATTTGACACAGCTATATGATGAAACCTTTCTTTCATCTCCTGCAAGCCTGTGCATTCTTATATATATATTTCAACCTCTGAAAACAAAAAATTTGTACACTCTGAGTAAAGGCATTAGTGCTGCAAAGTCAACCCTGCTACAGGTTTATGGAACAAATGATTCAGGAATTTCACAGAAGTGGCTTGACATGGACATGTAAATTAAGTGTTACCACAAAATACACTGGGATAAGACATGAAAATGCATAATGATTGTAAGGGGTCAATATCTATATTTTGGGGACATCTTTGCTATGCAATGAATGCATACTAGTACTGAATATAACATCAATTTTCCTTCTGTTTTAAAGAATAAACTTTAGATAAAGGGATTCCATCACAATACATCATTGCTGTGATTTAACCCCAGCCAGCAATCAAGTACCACACAGCTGCTCGCTCACTCCCCCACCAGCAGGAGAGAATTGAAAGAGTAAAAGGTAGAAAATTTGTGGATTGAGATAAAGACAGTTTCACAGGGAAAGCAAAGGCCATTCACAAATGCAAAGCAAAACAAGAAATTGACTTCCCACAGGCAGGCAGGCGTTCAGCCATCCCCAGGAGATCGGGGCTCCATCACGTGGCCAGTATACCATCACTCCAAACTCTCCCTGCCTTCCTCATTCTTCCCCTCAGCTTTACATACTGAGTGTGATGTCACATGGTCTGGAATATCCCTTTGGTCAGTTTGGGTCACCTGTCCCAGCTGTGTCTGCTCCCAACCTCCCATGTACCTCCAACTTCCTCACCAGTGTGGCCATGTGAAAGGCAGCAAAGGCCTTGGCTCTGTGTAAGCCCTGCTCAGCAATAACAAAAACATCTCTGTATTATCAACCCTGTCTTCAGCACAAATCCAAAACACAGATCCACACCAGCCACTGTGAAGAAAATTAACCCTACCCCAGCCAAAGCCAGCACAATCATATATAAAATTTGCCCACACCGAGACTGAAAAATTTTAACTATTTGGCTTCTGCTGCTTCAGGTAATTGTCATAAAGCCAGTGACAATAGTAGGTTATTGACATTAGTGTGCTGCAATGCATAAAGAAACAGGATTGTTTGAGCCTTTTTCTAGCAGCTGAAGAATAGTTAGACACAGATATTTGGGCTCTGGAAGGACAATAACCTCAAGGACATTACCTTGTCAGCGTTCTATTCACCTGGGCTTCCTCTGTAAACATCTGCATCCAGTTCTAATCTTGATAAATTTGGTGCAAAATCCAGCTTCATTTTCCAGCTTCTTTAGGCTCTTTCCAGTTCTAGCTGCCCTTCTCCACTCAAACTTTCTCTAACCTGACTTTAGATAAATAAAGTACAAAATGCAAAATCTATTTCAACTTTCTTTTGACAAAAACTTCAGTGAATTAAGTCTTGGTGTTAAAAAAATTGAAAAAATTTAGGTTTAGCAAAAGTATTTTATTCTGCTTTCTTATTTCTTCTCCCAGATGGGTGTTTATTCAGCTGCGAGACTGTAAGTTACTTGTATCATGTGGAAGTATGTGTAACCTTGGACAGTACAAACAAGAGGTCTGTGTAGTCCTCTGACAAGTCTATGACTGCTTAATACAAATGAATTCCAGGAAGTACAGCTTTTCATATTTTCAACTAAATTGGTATAATGCATTAGTATTTGTAAGAATGTCAGATATTAGTACAACACACAGACACATATGTCCATTGAAAAATGAGGGTTCAAATAGTGGGTTAATGCATCACATTTTCAAAATCAAGCTAGGTCTTCAGAGTCAAAGTGAAATCTTCAAACTGTGAGTAAAATCCAGCTTATGACAACTAATGTTACACTAATCATGGTGTGGGAAATGAAGAGATAAATGCAGATGTGCAGCAAAGGAGGTAGACAAATGCAGATGCCCCAGATCTTGGATAAATACTCTGTTTCTTTTCACTTTTGCAAAAAATGGCAGTTTGCAGTTTCATTCAACTTCACTACTGTCATTCCTCTGCTGCTTTCCTACACAGCTTCTTCCCTGCATCTCTGAGCAAGCAATTCCCTGCCTGTTTGGCCATCCAGACTGTCTGCCCACTGCAGTGCTTTCAAATATAATTTCTTCTGTGAAGCCTGCAAGAAGAATAAACTCAGATAGCCACAGTACAAGGAGAAAGTGGGAACACCTTCTAAGGAGGAACAGTCATTATTTCTGGCACACCACTAAACAGAAAATAGCAATGACTAATGCTGCCTTTTGTGAACATAAGGAGGCTTACAGGAGTGTCATACTGAACACTTTCCTTCTCTGACAGTGATGTATCGCTAATAAAAGAGTCCCTATTGTGAGAGAACATCCTCCTAGGATGCCAAAAGGTCATTCCCCTTCAGCTAATGTGCCTGTGGATCTGCATCCGTTGCTGGTATTCTTGTTTCAAGCCCTCAGAGGGAACTTCTTGGTCTGTTTTAAACTGCTGTCTCAGTTTCATCATTAAAGAAACTTGTTCCTCATTCCCTGCCAGCTGCTGCCGTAATTTAGCTAGACCTTTGCTCATGAGAAGCGGTAGAAGAAGGGAAGGGAGCATGGTAAGACATAGACCTGATTGATTTTAAATTGGCACGTGCTGTTATCTAGTAACTCAGTGGTCTGTTGAAGGTGATGTTGTGCGCTGTGGGACTGAATACTATGATCAAAAAGACAAAGTAGCAGAAACCAGAGCATCAGGAAAATAAATAGGTATTTCTCTCAAAACTCACGTATTGGCTTTCACTTGCTTAAAATCTTACCATGGATATCACAGGAGTACACACATTCACACAAATCCTGTGTATTCTGGTTTCAAGGATATAGAACAGTTGAAAGCCAAGCTGCCTAAGCCAATCTTTTCCTTTGTCTGAAAATTTATGCTTCAGCTAGATAATACAAAACCACCCAATGATAAACAATTATTCCCTGTGTATTGCTTAGTCTGTGACTGTAGTTCTTCAAATACTGTGTAAGTAAAAACATGCCCGAAATGGGAACAAATGGCTTGAAGGTTAGACCAGGTGATTTAACTTGTAGAAAATGCATGTTTCTGTAGATTACTGAACAAGCAAAAAGTACAAACAGGACAAAGTTTAAGTGGAGACATGTCATTTCATTTACAGAGATGAAAATGCTTTACATTGTACAGTTCTTTGACATTTTGATTTGTACTGAAATGTAGTGGTACTATGCTTCTTCTCTACTGAACAGAAGGATAGAAGAACATATCAGATCTTTCCTAAAATTGCCAATTCACACTTTGAGGACAGAACAAACCTTTTCCATATTTGCAAATAAGATGTAAGTTCTCAAATCAGGACAAACATAAAACTGAAAGTTCGAAACAGAACCTCTGTGCTCTCTGCCCATTTTTTTTCTGATTGATATTACATATAAATTAATAAAATCTGCTGACTTTTTTACAGAGTTTAAATTATTATGATTCTTTTAATAAATAACATCCCTAGAAAGTAGGTTGCAATAAAGCTAACAATTGGCATTCATTATATTGAATGTCTGTGAGCATAGAAAGTACACTTAAGAGCATGAATAATTCTGAAGTAGTTACCTTTGTGTTGTGACATAAAATTAATGCAATCAACTGACCTTGAGGGTTTCCTTGCACGTAGATTACTCCCTAAGTAGTATGCATATAAAAACATTCTGTTGCTTTTAATGGTGTGAAAGAAATTGGTCCTGTATGTTGAAAAAATTTATTACTGGACAGCTAAGAGAATAGTATTTTAAAGTGTTTGTATCTATACATTAGTTTGAGAAGCATCCCCACAGAACTGCATTTCTAAACAAAACCAGTCCTGGGGAAATTAAGCAGTACATGAGAGAGCCTGTATTATTCCATAAGGGAATAATAAATGCCTTTAAAAATACAAAAAGAATACATGAGAAGATACTATAATGTCTGTGATGTTTCTATTCTGTGTCACCATAACAAACCACAGCTAAGGTGAAGTCAGAGTCCTGATTGTACGTACCTTTCTTAAAATGCTGGGGCTTTCCTTAAAATGCAAACCGTTAATTTCTTAGGTTAAAGACTCCTTTCCCATTTATTGTAACTTGTATGAAAATGTTTTGACACTGAGGTATTAAATCCCGTGCTTATCCTCAACTCCATTTGAAACCACGTCATTTTGCTCTGTCATACTCAGTATTTTTTTCTGAAGCTTAACTGCAACAGTCAATATTTTAATGCCTTCAGTAATTTCTATATAAGGTTACTCTGGGCTTGGTCTTAGTATTGTGAATACTTGAGCTGGGCATATAACTCATAGTGGGGAGATTTTTTTTATTAGTTTGTTTTGGTTTAGTTTACACAGCAGTTATTATGACAACTGTCCAATCTGTATAAGGAGCTCAGAAATTTAGTGGTGATGTTATCAGTATAAAAGGCTAAAAACCCCAATTTATGCAGCACTACCGTAAGGACAGAGTTTTAAGATGTCAGTGTGCTACTATTTTCAGACTACGTGGGCATTAATTTTGCTCAGGTGGAAGATCACCTATGGGTGCTTTTTGTCTATGACACTTCTCTCCTTTGGAGGGAAGAACAAAACCTCAGAAGTAATACCTCTCTGCTAAGTAGCAATCCACACCTATATTCAAATTTTAACTAAAAGCTGAAGGTTGTGAGGAAGAAAGGTCATAGGGTCATTGCTGTGAAAATATGAAAAATTATATTGTGCACAAGCATATCCAGGGTTTTACTGAAATGGATTTTAGGGTCAATGGAACAAGTGGTATGTGAGTGTAGGTGTGTTTGCACATACACATATTTTTGTGGCTCTGTAGTCCCTAAAAAATAATTTTCCTTGGCATAAACCAAAAACTGTAAACAGATGAAATTTATATAGATAATGACACCAGCCAGTATCCTCAGTATTTCCTATGTTCTACTTCATCATTAGCCATTCATAAGATCACAAAGAAGTCAAAGATGGCTTTTTTCAATTCATAAAAATCAAAGCTGAGTGATTTTCATAGACAGCAAATTTTTATTATGAGAGCTCAGTTTAGAAAAAGATGTAACACTATATTCAACGATAATACCAATTAATGTTTTATGGAATCTTAATTTTGCAAAAATAAAGGAAATACATTATAGTTAAGAAGTCCTGCGTAGCTTGAAAGTTTTAAAAAGAATAATGAAAGTGTTTGCACAGCTGAGTTCTTTAACAGAAAGGTGGTGGAAAATTTGCCATACATAAAGAAGGAACAAGTAATTTACTGTTCAGAATTTGTGTGATTTTTGTAATAAGATACCATGCTTTTTCTGCATGTTTATTTCCTTGAAAATGCCAAAAACTTTTAAGTAACTCTCTTACAAAAAATCAGTAGATATTATAAACCCTGTAGATGTTTCTGAGGATACAAATGGATGGAAATCCATTGCAGATGCACAAATGGCTTGGTCTGTTATTCAGAGGACAAATCTAAGCTGTGTTGTATTTAATAGATTTCATAAACACATTCTTTACAACAACAATAATAATAATAATCTGTTTTCAAATGGTGAACTTCTTTTATCAGTTTTTAAAACAGAATGGATCCTTTATGCTTCCAGAAACTTAACTTATATATTTAAAAGAAACATTTTCAGCTCTTGTAAGCTTAAAATTAGACCAAGCAGCTTTGTTTGGCTTGTGCCTTGATGTAAGTCACACTCTCCTTCTCCTCCACCTGCTGCTCTGCTCTTGAGAGCCAGCAGGGCATTCAAACATGCAAACCATGGGCACTGTGGACTTCAATAGCAAACACTAGACAGCAGCTATTTTGAAGGAGAAGAGACTGGCTTCTGACAGCTTCTGTGACCTACTAATGTTTTATTTAGCTTTTATTTCTGGATAATCATCCCCTAAGCAAGAAAAGTGTTTTGAAAAATAAGTAAGGAGCAATTGTAGGTACTGAGGTGGAATGTAAAGCTCTTTCTGCCTGTTTTCCCCTTGTTTTGTATTTATCTTGTATCTTTATTGGAATAAAAGGATCATAGAGGGAAGTAGCTCTTGAGGAAGTGTAGGCATTACCTGCTTTTTCAGAGTTTGCTAAAAGGGCATAGCCAGCAGTGCTGGGAATGGTTTCAAAGCAAGCAGTCAGCTGGGAAAGGGCATGCGGTGAATATTATAGGTCTCTGCCTTTATTTCTGTTCATTCTGGTTTTAAGTACATGGAAATGAGAAAAAAAGAGGTCTCTTAAAGCTTGAGCAATCCCAAACAATTTCAGGCAAGAGAAGGAGCAATTCATCCATACAGAGATATGATTTTGATCGATTTAACCGATGCAACATGAAAAACATGTTATAAAAGTAGGTATTTCTCTAGCATCTTCTATAAAGTTTCAGCACATACTAATAGTATTTTGACTTCTGAAGGATCTCATTAATTCTGATTTTTTTTTACCGTTAGGTTTCTCTTTGGATCAAAATTTTTCATTTGTAAATTGTTTTCATCCAAATAGCATAATATAATGTGTGACAGTGTCAGTCTGTGGTGAATCAAGCCAAGCCTTAATGATAGCCATGGACTTCAACGGTCCCTCTTCTAACAAACCCTGTTTGAAAGATAGAGTGGATTTTCTACCGTGTAAATGCAAATTAATGTGTTGTATCCAGGGATAAGAAGAGTCTTCAGAGCTGTCCTGAGAGCACCATGAGACTGTGCCTCACCTTTCCCTTCTCACCTTCATTAAAGACTTTCAAATACAGCCCTAGCCATGCGCTGAACCCAGACTGGCAGGCATAGCTTTTTTGGGTTTTTTCCCAAGAAACAACATACATCTTAGACAAGGTGATTAGTAAACCTGGGGAATTGTTAGGCAACCTTCTGTTTTTCAGACACCTGTGAATTCATTTCACTTGCAATTTCACATGTAATTTAGTTTTTTATATATTCTCTAAAGCACCTTGTGCTCAATCCAATTGCCTGCCTTTAAAAGTACCTCAGTGATTTATTTTGGAGTAAAATCCTTCCCTTGAAATTTTAAAGAATCATAAATATAATTCTAATCTTACCAAATATCCACTTTGTCACCTTGTGTGAGCCAGGGGTGAAATTCACAAGAAATATATAGAGATATCTGAATTATAATTCAGAACAAAACATTCTTCTTAATAATATTTTCCTCAAATTTCTACTGCACACAGATATCTTTGCATGTGTGTATATTGAAGAGTTGTATCAGTCTAAAAAAATCTATTTAGAAACTGACCTAGTTATGGTGGCAGAAACCTTGTAAGTAGATTTAAGTGAAGTAACTTTGTTTAGGTTGAACAACTAAATTATCAAAGTATACTAATCCATGGGTTATTGCACCAACAGAAGGGATTTTTATTGGTTTCACTTGATAAATACAAAATATTTTTAGAAAAGTTTAGAAATAAGTTTGATGATGTCTGAGCTAGAAATTGTTTAAATATTACGGTTTAACATAGAAGAGATGCAAAACAGGTCCCCAGTTTGTCTTCATATTTTCAATAAATATATACACTTCTATAAAATTACTTTCTCCAGTACTTTTAATCCTACTTGGGCAAGAGCAAAGCAGGTCAAGGTACTGGAAAAATAGGTTACTAATATGTGGGAAGCCTGAAGATAAAAAAGAAAGTACTGACCTTGTTCTCTTGGTCACATTAACAGAATGTTTGACCCTAATATTTTGGGTTCTTATGGAATAAAAAGATTTTGGGTGCCTTAAGTTTACAGTAAACAAACATTAAATAATAGAAAATTAATACACGTATCAGAACCTCTGAGAGACCAAGGAAAAATTATAACTGGTTATGTCTTGAGTGTGTAAAGTATCTGAAATAAATTACACATTTTATTCTGTTGGAAAATACAAGTAAAGCTTCTGCTTCAAGTGTAATCAAAAGTATTTCTCCCTTCAAACTGAAGTCTTCTGTTGGTCCATATAAGCCAGCACCACATATTCCAGAAAATAGTCTAATGCTTCAAACAACTAAGGAAAAGAAAAAGGAAATTTACTGCAAACTGCCCAGGGAATTACCAGACATCCAAGAAGAATGATAGCAAGTTGACCTCCATTTTCTAGCAAGGAAAGACAATGATTTTGTAAATTGTCCAGACTCTAATGAGAAGCGTTACCTCATCTCTGTCAAAGCATGTTTTCCAGTCCTGGCTATACCAAACACGTGGGAGATTCTTAAGCAAGTAAAGCAGTCCTTCCTCTCCAGTTGTGTGTGTGAGTTAACAACGGGAAATCTTCAGACTCACATTTCCTAAAAAATAGTTTTCCTTCATTTCACCATTAGATATGCCATCTGCTAGAGACTTATTTCAATTTTCATGGAAAACAGATTCCATTCCTTGGGTGATCTGCCAAATATTTTTCTGTTTGGAATACATGAAGTCAAAAGTCAGCATGTGAAACAGTTACCTACAGTCAACTCCAAAACTTACAGGGATGAAAGGCATAACAAGGGCACCCAAACCAAAAATATTCATATATTAGCCTGGTCAGATTTCAGACTATAACAACAGTGAGTAATTAACCCCATTAATTTTATCCCCATTAATCTGGGCACAGCTCTGAAACATAGGTCAAATTTCAGCCCAAGCCTTCTGTGTTAGAAATGCTCTAATTTTTTTTAGTGTGATTACACAATCATATGGATTGTCATATTTTGCTCCTGTTAATCACCTTTTTTTCTGCATCAGAAGTTAAATACCACAAAACTGAGGAATTCTGCCAAACAGGGGAAAGGAGAAAGGCTTCTTCCAATTTAAAAGTAGCAATTCATGAACACAGCTTGGATTTTCCATATGCTGGTAATTTGTGCCAGCTCTTTTCTATATAGCATAGGATGAAGGAGGCAGAGGGCTGGTCAGAAAAACTTGTTTTGAGTGCTCTGTAATACCTTGGGGGTTCATATCAAACTTTCTTGACCACAACATCAGCTCTACAGTATTCTTCTTTGAGCAAATGCAGCTTAGTAGGCAGTATTAATGACTGTGTGCACTGCATTGGCTGGCTGTGCCCAGGTGTTGGCAGTGGAAGGAGCCACATGGGTGGCCTCTCTGAGAAGAGGCCAGGGACTGCTCCATGCTGGACATGACCAGATCCAGATAGCTCTGCATCAGACTCTGCACAGGACATGGCTTAGACCACCAGCCAAGCTGATGGTGTGTCTGGGAAAACATTAAGAAAGGGTAAAAACAACAGAGGGCAGTGAAAAGTGAGGGGGAAAAAAGTTTGAGACACCAAGGTCAGTGAAGAAGGCGGGGGAGGATGTCATCCTTGCAGGCCAGGGAGGAACACTCACTGGAGTAGGTGGATATTTCTTAGATCACATGTAGAGACCAAACTGAAGCAGGTTTATCCTGAAAGACAGCAGCCCATGGAAAGGACCCATACTGAAATGGTATAGACTGAGCTCAGCCCCCTTGCTTCCCCATCCATTTGCATTTCTTGGAGGCAGGGAAACAGAGGAATTGGGAATAAAGGAATAAGTCTGAGTGAAAATGACCTGGAGGGAAGGTAGGTAGGTGTTTTAGTTTTTTGGTTCTCACTATCTGAATGTATTTTAATTGAAAACAGCTTTAATTAATTTTTGCCAAGTTGATCTGTTTTGCCTGTGATGGTAAATGGTGAGCAATCTCTCTGTTTTCCTCTTGACCCATAATGTTTTCAACCTTATTTTGTTCTCCTGTCCTTTTGAGAAGGGGGAGTAAGAGAGCAGCTGGGCAGGCTTCTGACAGCCAAACAAGGTCAACATCATCTGAGAACAGCAACTTCTGCAATTGTTTTTTTTGCTTAAGCATAATAGTATTTAAAAATCTGGAGTGACCACATTTAAAAATATTGTAATAACAGAATTATTAACCAAAATAAAAGTAAAGAGATAAATCCAACAGACCTTACCATTTTTCTAATAACTCAGACCAGTTTCTCCACCAAAATCCTGGGATGTAAAAATCTCTTTTTTGGAAAGAGATCACAGTGTGCAGCATTTAACATTAGTCATTTAAACATTTTAAGTGGTTTTTTTTCAGTAGGTTGCTTCAAAAGATACTGCTGTCCTGTCCAGAGGCTATGCTTTTCCTATCCTTATTTAATGTGTATAATCTACATTGAGATTAATTTTGTGCATACATATCCGTGGTCTTTCATTGACTTCCTCCCTGACCAACTTTCTACAATAAGAAGATTATTCTCTAAGGAAAGCTTTGATTTTTGATAATGCAGAACTTTGTCACAGTAGCTAATTGGTGTATTAGTTGAACACAGTGAACTCTGCAGGCAAAGCTCCTCTTTAAGGTCTAAATTGGAAGCAGGAAGAAACAGTTCATCAAAGCTGTATGCTAAACTATTGATTGCTGGGTTCATACTGTACAGTGATTGTATTATTGCACTGAAATGAATAATGGAATTTTGCAGAAATCCCATTCAGGTCTTTCATAAAGATATGCTTCCATCATCAGAAAAAGACAACCTGACTCTTTTACTCCTCTTTTGTTCCAAATAGCCTCTCATTCAATTTAGCTCATTTTAACTGTTGCACCTGTAGCACAAAGGCAAGTCAGGAAAGGCTTCACGAGAGTTTGAGGACAGAAAAAATGAGTAAAATGTTACTTACCCAGAGCAATGGTTGAAGATGCTGAACATTAATCTGCAGCATCTAAAGGGCTTTGATACAGTGGGAAGTTATCTGCCGTGTTGATTTCACCACAGAGCTGTGCTGAGAGGGAAGCGGAGAACTATTGAAGATTGTACAGAGTAGTTGAGTTCCACAATTTCCCATGGAAAAAAACCCCACGAAAATTGATGTATTCAATATGAATAACAGCATGAGGATTTAGCAGATCAGTAAACAAGTTCTAATGTTTTTGTTCAAACTGTCAGATGACAACAAAAACATCTCCCTGCTTCTTTCACTGTGTGACATGTCTAAGGACAGAATGATGAAAAATATATGGGTGAAATTGTTAAATAATTTCTTTACTTTTTCAAGTTAATCCATATTATGTATCAACATACAAATACAAATGCAATTTAATATTTGAATTTTTAATAGTATAATATAATCCAAAAAATGCCTTTAATCTATCTTCCATGGGAACAGACTCAACACCTCTAGATCAGGAGCCAGATTCCCTGAGGGCCTTAGATGCTTTAGAGCTTAGTTTCACAGTAGGTAATTTTTAATTATTTTTTATAAAAACATTACTTTTATTAACCTTTCATTAAAAGCAATTCTAATCAAAGTTGCAGAAAGAAGCACTCTGAGCAAAAAGTATACTTGGCTAGGTCAATAATGTTGTAGAAAAAAGATCTTGGAAATATTAAAATATAGACCCTAGAATCTTTTATCAAAAAGAGGGGTCTGCTTTATGATTTATTAAAAAAAAAAAGGCAAAAAACCAGCAAGAATTACTCCTTCTGAAATATGGATGAAAGTGTCATTGTTACTTTATTTTTTTTTCCATTGCAGTAGCTCCTGCAAGCTGTGAAACATCTATTCACCCCACAGCAATTTAGATTTCTTTGTCACACCTCTAAGCTTTTGGAAAAAGAAAAAGGGAGGCCACTGCATTTTGCAGAGAACTCACTTTTTCATGTGTGCATTGAGCACTAGACTGGAGGTCTCAGGAGGAGACATCTGGTCTGGGATCCTTTCTCTGTTGAGACACAAGAATAATTCTGACCTGTTTTTTCTCAACAGAGGCATGTCATGTTGCAAACAGAGAGAGGGAAAACTTAGGACAATGAGGGAACTGGAATAGGTACTGACAAAACAAGATATCCCTTTACAGAAGAAATTGTTTCATGCTTCTATATGTGAAAAAGTCAGCAGAAAACCCCCTAATAGTTAAAAGTATTCAGTTACTTGATGTACAAATGAAAATGTGTTTAAATAAAAAAGTCTTCAAACAGGCAAAATATCTCAGTCTATATAGAGATTTTAATATGATGTCATTCTAAAATTATTTAAGTTTTATGGTCTTTTGTTCAGAAAGAATACAATAAAGTGCATGGACAAGAGATGCTTTAGATAACTTTCCAAGACCTGGTTATGTTGGAGATACATTATGCTATCTTTCAAGTCAACTTTGTGGGTTCCATGAAATTCACTCTCCCCCAGCTATTTCACAGCAAAAAGGAATTGAATTACTATTAAAATTTCAAAGGTTTTTTTGTTTGCTGAGGTATATGAGAAAGTTCAGTAAAAAGTGGGAGCAACACGGATCTCTGAATGTGCACCATCTAAAAAGATTTTAATCTGTATCTTTGCATCTCCTCACAAGAATTAGATCTCTTCAAGTAGAAGACTGATCTGTACAGAAAATGCTTTTTTCTAGACCACATGGTAAACATATATCTTTTCAAATTATCTCCTTCCAAGCCATTTACCATCCAAGAATTATCAAAATAAATTTATTGGGTAATAATTTCAAATACTGAATAAATTAGAGAAAAATCATAGCCTGCTCATTGAAAATTCATGCACTGAAGAGAGTAAAATTAATCAAATACATTACTAGCTATGAATTAATTACTTACATTAGCTCAAAACCTAAGTTATATTTAAGCTCTGTAAGCAGAGTACTGAACAGTGAAGCTGAAAAAAATAAAATTTGCATCAAATAAATACTCAAAATCTTTCTCACTTGAAGCTGGAAATAAGTTCTGTTTCCTGAGAGTTTTAAAGTAAATGCTTTTGGGGAAGTCTAATCATAGATTACTGAGCTCATCCTAACTCTATTCTATTTCAATGTTATGTTCCCTCAAGATGCTATCCATTTTTTCTTGAATTAATCTTATTTGGGATAGGTGGATCTGTTCCTCAATATACATCTTCCCTAGTTTAATTTCTGTCCAGTTATCTTGAATTGTATGTCGTCAGTGGAAAATAGTATCTGAACCTGAAATCATTAGCAGAGTTAAAGATTTAATGTACCTGAAATAAATCTACACGTCTCATTTTGCAGGCAGCGCTAGTCCAGTTTACCAGTCTGATTTTGAAACTTATTCTATTATTCTATTAAACCTTTTTTTTTTGTCTGGTTTTACATTTATTTATTTTCTTTCTGAGCCAGACTAGATGCAGTTTTCTGAAGAAGTATAATTCAAGTGGAGGAAGCCCTAAGAGGTGGAAGGCAAAAGCCCTAAGTCTCCTCTGTTACCAACTAAAAGTCTGGAATATTTGTGACTGTAGTGATCCAAACCCAAAAATGAACAGCTGATGAAGTGTTCAATCAAGTAAAATAAAACTATTTTCATTTCTCAGAAATAATAAAATGTTTTGTTATGTGCTTTTGTGATTCTGCCCCAAATTCAGTCTTGATTGCTTTGTTTCTAATCAAAAACAAACAATTAAACAAAAAAAAAACAAACAAAAATATCCCAAACCACTAAAAAACTTTTTTTAAAGATGGGAAAAAGAAGAAAAAGAAGAAAAAGAAGAAAAGGAAGAAAAAGAAGAAAAGGAAGAAAAAGAAGAAAAAGAAAGAAGAAAAAGGAGAAAAAGAGACCAATAATTTTACTGGGTGAAATTCAACCACAAACCCATGTGTTAAACTCATGCTAAACTCATGATGCCTCTGTGCTGGATCCCATTAGATCTATTTGTCTCATCTTCCTGCAACTTGAAGGTCTGGAACTGCCCAAGCTGTGATTAGACTAAAGAGCAATGACAATTCAGAGTGAAAAACATCGGCATGAAAAGGCAATGAACACTCACTGGTTGGATTCCAGGAAAGGAAAGGCAAAGGAGGAGATAGAACAGATTCTGGTGCTGGAAGAAGCAATGTTGAACTGAAGGCACGAAATTCTGCCAGGTTTTAAAAGGGAAGTTTGGTTATACAGGAGGTGCAAACTGAAAGTGTGAAATAGGATAAAGAATGATTAAAAAAAAAAAAAAAATTGGATTTATTCTTGTATTGATTCTTACTCAGATCTACTCTTTGAAAAGGCAAACATGTATATATAGTTTTGGTCAAACACAGCTTTCAGTAGTGAAACAATTTCATCTGCTCATTTTGACACTTTTTACCTCATTTCACAGTGTACTTAAAACACTTCTTGTATATATTAAAATGCTGTGGGCTATATGCTTCTTCCCTTGTTTCCCAAAGAACAGTGAACCAACTCAAATATGGTCAATCTTAACAATATACCAACATCATAGGGCATTTTATGTAGTTCTTTCTATTTTTAATACAAGGCTTAAGCTTGTGATTTCAAGTTAAATAAATGAAGTAATATTCCAACCTCACTCAATTTCTATTCCTCTAAATATGATATAAGGACTACTTAGATTTTCCATTATCTAGAAGTGCTGGAAAGCAAACTGTCTGTAATAGAGCTGATAGCAAGTTACAGTGGATAATTTCTAAATCCCACAAAAATCTATTTTAAATCTTCACGTTAGGTCAAGTTCGACATCTTGACTAATTTTCACTAAGTCTTACCATATGCAAATTTCCCTTGGCATCATTTGAGGCTTCTGTTCAGAATGAGAGAAAGGAAATTACTTCAAGAACTCCTCTTCTTGCCAGATTTGTCTTTATTGCAAAAGAAAAGGAGGATTTCCCTTTATTGCCTGCAGTGTGATCTTGATACCATTTGAACTGTAGGATTGAACAGATCCATTGTAGTAAACGGAAGTATTTCAGATAGGTAAGAAGAGAATTGGTACATTCCCTACATTCTTGTCTTCAGGCAACCCAACTTTCTAATGTAGAAAACCTCAACTTCAGTTGTCACTGAGAGCAGGTTTGTTCAAATCTAGAAGCACATTCGGACCACATCCAGAGATCTCCACTTTTGTCCTCTCATGGGTGAGGATTTGATTTGTGTTTCCCACACTTTACTTTTTTCTCTGCAGAACTTCTTGGAAATGTTTTGTATCTGCAAATCACAAAACCTTATATCAAGTTTCTTGATGCTGTGTGCATTGACTCAGAGGTTTCTCTAAGACAAAAGGAAGAGTTATTCTTGTACTGGAGTACAGTCATTATTTGACTTGCAGAGAATACTTTGATATCCTTTTTATAGCCAAACCCAAGAAGCAAAACTAGTCCTAAGGCCAGCTGGTCCAGAAATCTTGAGCTGCAAGAGCAGAATGTAAAATATTCTCTGATGTCTACTCATCTCACTAGAATTTTGGTTTCTGATAGATAAAATATGTTTTGAAAGGGGGGGGGGGAGCTATCTATACCAAATAAGGAGAAGTAAAATATAGAGTGCTGTAGATGTGAGCAGAAAGCCAATTATTTATGCTTTGGTTGGTTGTAGAGTTTTTGTTTGTTTGTTTGTTTTTATCTGCTTGCTTATTAGTCTGACAAAAATGTTAATGTTGTCACACTCACAGAAGTTCATGACCAATCAAATCAACTGCCTTCTGGAGAAGTACGATGTTGGTATGCTGTCTTTCACATTGCTCATATCCTTACTATTTTGACTTGAAATCTAGCAATTCCTTGCCAGATTTTCAGCAACATATTTTCACTTTTCCAGTCAGAACAGTAATGTTATAGAGTGGTGTTCCCAAGCGCACAGTGTTGGGGCCAGTCCTGGTTAAGACCTTTACTGATGATCTGAACGAGGGGATCAAGCACTCCATCAGTCAGTTTGCAGATGATGCCAAGCTGGGCAGGAGTGTTGTTCTGCTAGAGGGTAGGAAGGCTCTGCAAAGAGATCTGGACAGACTGAATCAGTGGGCCAAGGACAAACACAGAAATTTCAACAAGGCAAAGTCTGGTCACAACAAGTCCATGGAATGCTATAGGCTTGGGGCAGAGTCGCTGGAAAGCTGACCAGTGAAAAAAGACCTGGGGGTTACTGGTTGACAGCTGACTGAACAGGAGACAATGTGTGCCCAGGTGGCCAAAAAAGCCTTTGGCATCCTGGCCTGTATCAGAAATAGTGTGGCCAGCAGGACCAGGGCCGTGATTGTTCCCCTGTACTTGGCACTGGTGAGGCCACGCCTGAAATCCTGTGTTCAGTTTTGGGCCCCTCCCTACAAGAAAGACATTGAGGTGCTGGAGCATGTCCAGAGAAGGGCAATGGAGCACAAGTCATATAAGGAACAGCTGAGGGAGCTGGGGGTGTTTAACCTGGAGGAAAGGAGGCTCAAGGGGGGCCTTATTGTTCACTACACCTGCCTGAAAGGAGGTTGTAGCAAGGTGGAGCGTCAGACTCTTCTGCCAGGTAACAAGCGATAGGACAAAAATAAATGACTTGAAGTTGCAACAAAGGAGGTTTAGATCGGATATGAGGAAAAGTTTCTTCACTGAAAAGGTTGTCAAGCCCTGGAACAGGCTGCTCAGGGAAGTAAGTGGTTGAGTCACCACCCCTGGAGGTATTTAAAAAGACATGTAGACGTGGCCCTTAGGGACATGGTTTAGTGGTAGACTTGGCTGGGTTAACCGTTGGACTCAGTGATCTTAAAGGCCTTTTCCAAGCTAAATGATTAGGCGATACTATGATTCTATACTCCATGCAACTTGAAGTTTGATGTGAGAAACAAGAGGGCAATAAATCAAGTACACACACCATATGTACAGTATTGTTTACACCTTAAAAAACACATCTATTACAAGTAAAGTCACAACTTTCCACATAAAATTCATAAACTAAGTGATAGCCATTCTAAATTATTTGTAGGACATCTTTCTGTAGGTAGAATGCTATATTGAGTTTCCTGACTGACCTACTGGTGAACCTGGGTTTATGCATCTTTTAAGGCAAGGAGAGTTGAGCTACCACATGACAGTGTGTCAAAGAATCAGACTCGACAGATTCTAATTTCTTTCAAAACTCTTTCTCACAGTCAACACAAGCTGGAAAGAAACTTACAGCTTCTCTTTTAAGTCTGTCTCCATACCAATAATATTTCCTCTTCATCATTCCTCTCCATCTTTCTCCCTCTCTTTTATATGGTAAACTGTCTTCTCATATATTTAGAAAACAAACAAAATGCTACTTCAGTTTAAGCAGAATTAGGTTATCTTGACCCCTATGTTACTTCATTATACCTTAGGGCATAGTTAACTACATGAATAATGGAGAAATTACATGATTTTCCAAAGCACTCCATGAGGGCTCATTTCTTTAAGTGACTCAGACACCATCCTAATCGACCTCATTGGAAAGATGGTCAAATTAAGAGTAGAATTTCACATCTCTTTAATATCTCAATCATGTACAACTCGAGACAACAGAAAATAGCAATTATTTCTGATGGAACTGATATAAGAACCTCAGTGAAAATTGTGAGTTTTTCCACAGAATTACCACAGATCTGATAGAGTGAAAAGCCAAGTTTCAACCCATGGAGCTCTTTTATATAGACAGTGTATCCTATAAAGAGGGTTAAAACACTGGCAGAGTTTTAGCTCTATGTGGTTTCAGCCAGACTGCAGTCAGTTCTCATAGGTCAGTTCTCATTTAAATTTATCCTTAATAAAAAATGTCTTAGCCCTAAAATAACATTTTCTTCAACATAGCATTTACCAAAGAAATAATTGATGGTTTCTAATCCTGCTGTTATGCTTCTCTTGGTTTTCTTCTCAAAAAATCAACACAAATAGTGAGATTCTTGTCTTATATTGGTCATGATTAATTGTATAGCAAACATTATCGATTAGCCAACACCTCATTTATTTTGTAGTATTGCTTCGATTTTTGAAAGTAAATGCTCCATTTATTATCTATGACTTGGGAATAAAAATTGAAAGGAAAGGTAAATATATACACATACATGCAAAATTGAATCATGCTGAAATTTTCTTACAATTATAATTTGAAAATATTGTAACGACAGTGGCACATTTGGAGTGTCTCAGTAGAATGACAAATAAATAAGTAAACATAAGGCACTAATAGTCCTATTCCAAACCAAATCCAAGAAAAATATTTCACCTAGCTTTCACTGAAAATGTATGATTCTTTGTCTTCCTTTAAGTGCCTAATTTTCCAAAAAGCTTTATCTGGTCTGCATTTTCAAAGAGAAAGACCTGTCTTTCACAAAACATGTTTACAAAACCTTTCAAAATCTCTTTGTCTTCCTAGATTTCTATGCTTGCTTTTTTTTTCTCAATATGCAAACAACAATTTAACAGAACCATGAATAAAAAGAAAATAAACAAAAAATCCCATTATATCTACCATTTCTTTTTTTTAATCAGTTAAAATATACTACTTTTCTTGGTTCTTTCGACATTAATTTTACACCCCAACATTACCAATTCATTTTAATAGCCAGTTTAATTGATCACGTTAGCTGTACATATTCCTTCTAGTTAGACATAAGTTTGAGCACAATAGCTTTCCTAAAAGCTGTCTGTCTTCTGACAGTCTGTCTTCCATGGTCCACTGATATTTTGTCAGCTGATCTTCAAAAGTTTTTGCAACTCCTGTTACAGCTTCTTCTCTACACATAATTCTATAATATTGGTCCCAAATGTAGACTAAAAAAGTAAACCACCTTCTGCAAAAATCCTTGGTTGTCTTTCGTCCTTGTTGTATGTGCCCCATCTTACTAAACTTTAGCACCTGCACAACTGAAGTTCTTTTTTTCCCCCTTATTTGTTTAGAGCCAGGAGTTTCAATCTATTCGTACTCTGTATCCCTTTTTGTTTTCATTCCTTATCCAGTTGTTAGAAGTAATTAATATGCTGTAGTAGTTGCAGCACATACATTCCTCGTGTTTGTGATTATTGATTCCTGGATAAAGCTTATTCAGTGCCTTCCTATGCTTTCAGTCCTATACTTTTGTTCTGTGACGTTTCCCAGTGATACAGTATCACAAGTGATCCCAATGATTCAAATAGGCATTTTAACATTCTCCCAGGAAATTATCCCAAGATAGGCTAACATATGTGTTTAAAAGCTATCCAAACCTGCAAACATAGTGACAATTTACCCCGGGTTTGGTGGGGTTTTTTTGGTTTGGTTTTTTTTTGTTTGTTTGTTTGGTTGGTTGGTTGGTTTTTTTTTGGTAGCTAGTAGATAAAAATTATTTTAAAATTATTTTCTTTATCCTCTGGCCAGCTAAATTTTCTTAATTGACCATAAATGAAATTAATAGAATAAAAGGATTCCATCTGGCTGTTTTTTATTTTACATGTTTTACTCATAAGCACACTAGGAATAACCTCTAAGGGGTTTTGTTAATGTGAAAATTCCTTCATCTCTGTATATCAATTTAGTGAGCAGGAAGTTAATAATTGCCAAGGAATAAGGAGAAGAGGAAAGAAAAAAATAATAGTTAGGGTGGGATGACAAGTGTAAACTAAGAAAGGATCCACAATGGGGAATGAGTTTGGTTTTATTGACTTTTGTGGTTATGCAGATAATTTTCTTTCTGGTAGAAAGATATCTGATTATCTAAGGAACAGATCAAGTATGTACTTGTTCTTCCTGGTAGTGGAGTATTTGTTTACACAGATCAGTGTGTTTTAAAGGAAGTATGGTGCATTATTTATTCAAGATGCTAAATGCCTCATGACTTTCTGCCAGAAATTGCTGAATGATAGTCTCAAAACCAGGATAATTTAAATTACTGCTCTTCCTCATGATACACATTTTGACATAAGTAATTCAGAATGTATACCACAGTCTTTATATATCTTGATCTAAAGTAGCAAAAGAACTCCCTTATTGAATAATTATAGACCAAAGAATCAAAGAAGTTGTAAAACAGAGATACATATTCCCTCCACAACCTGCGCAAGACTGGTTGCAAAATTCAATGTAAACAGGACAGCGTGGTTGAAATCCTCAATGTTCTACAGATATTACAAGGGAAGGGGGTGAGCTGGGAAGCAACAAATATATTGGGCAGTAGAATAAAATTTAAAAAGTTGCAGTGTCATAAGGTACTTATATAAGGATGTTTGAATTCCTTATTATTTCAGTTCCCCTTGTTCATATTACAAGTTGAAAAAAAAAAAAAGATAAGTATTTGTGTAAGGGATGGATAAATTGACACTGAGGTGGATTGAAAACTGGTTGAACTGTCAGGCTCAAAGGATTATGATCAACACAAAGTGCAGCTGGAGACACATGGTGCACCCAAGGGGTTGATACCAGGGCCAACACTGTTTTACATCCTCAATTATGAGCTGGATGACTGGACAGAGTGCACCCTCGTCAAGTTTACAGATGATACCAGATGGAGAACAGGGATTATGGCTGATTCATTTGAAGTTCTAGCTACCGTTCCAAAGAATCTGGACAGGCTGCAGAATTGGACAGAGTAATTTTGTGAAGTTCAACAAAGGAAAAAGCACAGTTCTGCACTGGGGAGAAATAATCCCACATCAACACAGGGTGGAGGCTTATTGTTATTTAGGGACATTTACTGTGAAGACTTTCCTGTATTGTTAAGTTTCTTCATAGTTTGTGAGCAAGACTAGCAAACTGAAGCAACATTAGTCATATAAAAATTGCCATATTTGTAAACCTTAGATATTTTTGTCTATTCAAATCTTGATTGTTCTAATAGATTTTTTTATCCCTCAAGATTTATGGAAGGCCATCTGTAGAGGAGCAATTACCTACTCCTTTAATTCTGGAAATCAATTTACTCATCTTTGTTCTGCATAGCAATGTTATTGAGACATTCTACAACTAAAAAATGTTAGGTGCTTCAGTTAAACCTGGCCTTGCAGCATGCACTCTTGAAACAGTGATTTATTTGCAAGAATCCCAGAATGAGTAGGCATCCTGCATCTGGGAATCAAGGTAAATAACATGACAAGATATATTTAGAGAATTATAATATAAGCCAGGAGAAATATAAGTGGGAGGGAGATAATGCATTGTCTTTCTATGAAATTATGGAACATGTCGGGTCACTGAGGAAAAAAACTGAGAGAAAGCAGGGATATTTTTCTCATTTTTTCTCCATAAATAAATCAGTGTGCTGCAAGAACAAATAATTCTTCCATGACTGACACTGTACATTCATTTTTTACACACATCAGTATTTTTACTATTTTTAATTCATGTAACATATGTCTTAGAAAATTTGAGGTTTAACTGCAGGTTTTTGGTGAAGAATTTCTCACCGACAGAGATCCATTTGATAGAAGTGTTTACTATCGTAAAAAAACAGTATGTTGCCATGTGTAGGAAGCTCCACTGAATCCATGCCCCAAGTGCTTAAAAGACAAATGTCTTTAAAAGTGCTGAATTTGTACAAATATTTGCTAGTAGAAGCAGCTAAATACCTACTTTACTTCAACTGTGTACTTATCATGGTTGCTAAATTGGAATGAACTTATTCTTTTCTGCATCTGATCACAAGCTTCGTAATGTCTCTTCCACACATATTTTAAATCTTTTCTTTAATAAAGAACATTTTGGAGAATGTTAGTTTCACTATCTCTTTCCACCAAGGAAAACAGCTCCCAGCTGAAACGCAGTAAAAAAATAATAAGAAACCAATTATAGTTCCCATACCAGTTATTGTTTTTTAACTTCTAATTTAATGCTTATCTTCTCTATCTAGATGCTTTTTCCTTATCTCTAGCTGCCCGTTCAGCAGCTGTTGGTAGTCTAACTGTCACTTCCTATTCACTTTTTGATGAGAAACTAAATTCTGAATATTCACCAATTCCATCTAAATGTTTACATAATGGCTTCCTACCTAATTAAATTCCCCTCTCGTGGACTCTGCACTCTAACAGCCTCTCTTCATTTTCCCCTTGGTTGTGCATCCTGCCATTCTCTGTCTTGGCTGTATGCCTAGAATATATTTTCTGCTTAGATAGAACCAAACTTCCCAAAATGGTGTGAGAAAGAATATGAGTCCTCCACTTTTTTCCCAATAAAAATCATGAGAATGGATATCTAAACATACTCATAGCTTCACAGCCCACCAATTGATTTTGCAGGTTTGTCCTCTTCTGTTTCTGCCTCTGTAAAAATCTCTTCAACAGTGGCCTTATATGTACAAATAAGTTTGCTGAACTATGTGCAAACTGGTCTTAATCCCATATAGAGTTGACTCAATTTGCAAATCCTGTCTGGTGAGGCATTTCCTTTATAGCACACTGCAGAAGCATAAGAAGTTTGAAAGAGACGTGAATAAGAACTGCCAAACTTGTGAGGACAGAGAAGAATAATCTGTCTCCTGATACATTATTACTGAAGTTCTAAAAATTTTCTTATTTTCTATAAATTAGAAAATTAGTAATTTTAGTACTGCTTACAGATGATCCAGCACTTCCCACTAATCAATTAAAAGACCATTCCCCTAGTTGTCCAATGCACTAGACAGTTTTCTCTTTTGGCTGGCAGTAGAATAAGAGATTTTGTTAAATCATAAAAGGAAAAGACACAAGTCCTGCAAGCTGTCAGGAAACCACCACAATAGTGGTTCAGTATCAGCACACTTCTGCTTAATGCTTCCTGCTGCTGTTCCCTGTGGCTTTCCCTTCAGAAGCCATGTTTTGCAGATGGTTTTTAGTGGGAGTTGTCTCCTATGATCGCTGATTGGGCCTAAGTCTCTTGAAGGGCTGAAAAGTACGGTACATGTTACAATTAGAGTGCCACAGCACACAACTTCCTCGTTAACTTTGGATGACAAAATTATTTTTAGATGTACCATACGCTTTTGAATACATTTTCAGAATTTTAATATTTAAAGAGCACTTCCACTGTGACACATTAATATACTTCAAATTAGAAACTCATACAAATTTCATTAACTCTTGTCAAAATTTTATCAACAATTATCTATTCTTTGCTGCATGAGAAAGAGAAAACTTGCAAATAAACTTTTACACTCCTAATGTGTTAGTTTTACACAAACATTTTAATTTTCCTTTAAATGGCCATAGACTCACAGGAAAGACCTGAGTGGAATAGATTAGTGTAATCATAATTTAATTAATCTTGAAACAGAAATGTATTTAAGCAGTAAAAATGTTCTCAGTGAACTGCAATAAATTATTACAACCTTAATTCCTTTTTTTTTTCTGTGCTAGAGTGTATTAATCATTTGTCTTATGCAAGCATTTCTAAACACTGTGCTGTAGCTTTGCTCTTATTCAGATCTCACTGATCCTCTCTGAAGTGGTACTGAAGTGTGCCTTTTGCACACTCATAACAAAAAGAATGAGAAATGAGAAAATCTTAATTTCTAGAGGAGATACTTCTCTAGTTCTGTAATAGGTATTAAGAGCAACTGCTGTCCTCTCTACTTCTGTAGAAAGAGAAGATAATATTACAGTTAACCATTAATGGTAGGACTATAGGAGTAAGAAACATTCTGCAGTTCTCTTTCAGAGTCAAAACTGACAGCTTAGAGTACATGGCTGGCAAGGAAAACAAACTGGTGTACAGGAGATGTTGTCTCCTCTGGGCTTCAAATATCAACAGTGAGGTCTTAGATGCCAGGTCTCTAAGTGTATCCTTCCTCTGTTTTTACCATCTGTGCTCTGGCTTTGTTAATGCAGAAGACAATCATTAGCCATAATTTTGACAGAAAAATGAGTGTTCTGTGTGGAAGCAAATGAACAGAAAAAATGGAGTTGATATTTATTTTAAAGACAGTCGTATTCTTCTTTAACATGACTACCTAATTGCTCTGGTTTCAGCTGGGATAGAGCTAATTCCTTGAAAGCTGGTACAGTGCTATGTTTTGGATTCAATATGAGAACAGTGTTGATTACACACTGATGTTTTGGTCACTGTTGAGTGGTGCTGACTAACTCAAAGACTTTTCAGTGTCCCATGCTCTGCAGTGAGGAGCTGCACAAGAAGCTGGGAGGGAGCATGGCCAGAACAGCTGATCTGAACTGCACAAAAGGGTATTCCATATCATAGAACATCATGTTCAGTTTATAAACTGGAGGAATTACCCTGAAGGGAGGCCAGTTGCAGCTTGAGGACAGGCCTGGCATTGGTCAGTGGGTGATGAGCAATTCTACAGTTCATGCCTTGTTTTTCTTGTGTTTTATCTCACTCTTACCCTATGATCATTATTATTATTATTGTTGTTGTTGTTGTTAATATTATTATTACTATTTTTTTCCCCATTATTAAACTGTTCTTATCTCAATCCAAGAGTTTTATTCTTTTTTCTTTCCTCATTCTTCTCCAAATCCTTTCCCCCTTCCTTCTCCCCACCAAGGGAAGGGAAAGGGAAGTGAGTGAGGATCTGCATAGTTGGTTGCCAGATGGGGTTAAACGACGGCACTAATATTATTATATTATCTTACATGCCTTCTAAGACACCAGTCCAATTGAACTTGTGAATTTTCTCATTCCTGGTGTGAGGTTCTTTCACATACATGTACAAGTAGCTATGTTCTGAAGAGCTGAAACTTTTACAAATGTCACAACATTGAGCAAAAATAACAGGATACAATCTGGCTTACTGTTGCATAATATAAAAAGTTCATCTTATGCTCACCAGTATAGAACTAAAATATAAGATCCTATTTGTCTAGATCATATGACTTGAATGGAAAGCTGTTCATCCCTTTAAGACTTCTGTAGTTGGGTCCATGCATCAATCTCTTAGAATGTAAAGTTTTGCCACACTTTCTCATTAGAAAGGTGTGTCTGGGAAGATGAAGAGGATGAGTCATTTTCTATACAAAGCAACAGATTAATTGAAAAGACCAAATGACCTTTGGAGTGGCTAACAAGCCTCTGAGAGCTTGTAGGTTAGGATCAGGGGACATAGCATCATGGAATGTGTGACATTACGGTACATTTTGCTAAGGAAGATTTGCTGTTACAGGCCATGGCTCTCACAGAGGGCTTTATCGTCCTGACATATGCTGGAAGGACAGTACTGGAGAGCACAAGTAATGCAGATGTCTGGAGAGCATCAAGGTTTATTTCTTGACACAAGTAAGTGATCTGTAAGCTGTCAGGGGAAGGCTATTGGACATTCAATTTATGAGTAAGGAAGGACTGAATCTTCCTTTTAAAGGTTAGTAAGGTAAACAGCAAATTTGACAGCAGGAGAGAATGTTCCCATGATAGGGGAGTTTAAATTCCTAAGAGAAGTGAGCAAGATGCATATTAGTTTCACAAACATGGACTTTAGGAAAGAAAATTTCAGCTAACTCAGAGAAATGCTTGAAAGCATCTCATTGGAAATTCCTCTGAAGAACAAAGAGGTTTGGAAGATCTAGCTGATATTCAGGAAAAGCTCTTTAAAGCACAAGAATCCATTTTGACGTACAGAAAGTCAAGCAACCATGGTAGAAGGCCAGTACTGCAGTACTGAATAATTGAGCTGAAGTAGAAAAAAACTAAGTATACAGAAGGAGGAAGCAGGGATGTGCTTCTTGGGAAGAACCTGTACATGCCAGGAAGGAGTCAAGAAAAACAAAGGTCAGATGAAGCTGAAACTAGAGTGAGATGGAAAGCCAAAAAAGGATTTCTAAAGGTACTTTGGAAGCAAAAGGAAGCCTAAGGAAAATGTGAGGCATCGAGTTTAGTGACAGAACACCTAGAAAATGGTCTTTGCCTCTGTTTTTAACAATTAAGGCCTGGCTTGGGCATTTCAGAACCACATGGGAGCGGTCAGAGTCAGTATGAGGGGTGCACCACCCATTCTAAAAAAATGACAGGTGGAGAAATGAGTAGCCAAGATCCTCATGATGAAAAAGGCAAGTGCCAAGTCCTGCATTTGGTATGTAATAAACTTGAATAATAGTGTCTGGTGACTTACTGGTTAGGGAAGGGCTCTCCACAAAAGAATCTGGTGGACAAGAACTCAAGCATGAGTCATCAGTATGATGCTGTAGTGAAGGTGATCAACCATATATTGAACTATATTAGCATGAATATGAGCAATAGACTGAAGGATGTGATTATCTCCCTCTATTGAACACTATTGATCACATCTAGAGTACTGTGTCTAGGTTGGCTCATCAAGACAAGAAAGGTTTTGACATACATGTTTGAGTTCAATGGACAGCTATCAAGAAGGTTAGGAGGATGAGACAATGTACAAGGTCTGTGGGAACTGGATTTGTTTAGTCTTAAGAACATGCCATGGGGAGGTTATTGCTACCTACAGCTACCTTCTGTAAGGATATGCAGACCAGGTCAAACTCTTGGAGGTGCAAGAGAAGCCAGTAGACACATATTGCAGCAAGGAAATTCTAAACTGATTTTAGGAACAATCTGTGCAATGACGGTAGTCAAGCACTGGAACAGATTACGGAGAGAGGCTGTAACCTGGAGTTACAGAGAGTGCGTCTGGGTGAAAAATGATAAAACATTATCCTCAAAGATGTTTATTTGAGAGTCTCTGCAGAAAGAGAAAGAGAAGTTTACTGCATCTTTCTCTCACCAAAGGGCTATTATGTAGCTTATGTGTGATTGTTAGCATTCAGCCTCAAGGATATATCGCATAGGTCTTATCTGCTAATTATACTGAGAGAATTTCTGTAGTCTTCAAATGCTTCAGGAAGCATACTATTCAACCAAAATAGCGTTTCTGTGGTTAGCATCACAATACAGCAGGTCAGCTGCTATCACAGGTAGAAAGCTATGAAACAGCTAGTGGGTGTGCTACTGGCTTATCAGAAAAGATGGATTAATTATGAAAACCATTGTGAGTGTAACAAAGGTTTGCTGTCTCTAATTCTGCATTACACAGGCTTGCTTTTCAAAAATGGAGGATTATTTCAATATTCTAAATCAGAAACCTATTTTACCATGCATTTCTCAGAAAATTCAAGTTTGCCTCACAGAAAACAATATATAGATACTGCAGGACAGTCCTAAGTCTAGGATAATTGTTATCCACACATCTACCTGTGGTAGTACCACAAGCCAGTTTTGGAGTGTTTCACATGGTATTTTTAGAGGGAAACTCAGATGCACCCAATGCTTCTTCAGTATATTTACTTTCCACCACGTGCTTCCAGATATCATATCTGCATTCATTAGGGTGATACCACTTAGGAAAGGTGAGTGAGGTCCTTATTTGTAAGTGGCAGCATATTCTTACTGAAAGACATTTAGTTATCTCATCAGAATATTTGTGCAGGCTGCTGATGTGATAGGAATCCCAGAGATACCTACAACATTCACAGTGCTTTAAGGACTTCTGTTATAAACATGTGTTAGATCCTCCACGTTGAGAGTAAGAAATAGAACTGATGGTGTGCTGTGCATTCAGAGTCCACCTTAGAGGACAATAATTTCGCTGTGCAAATGAGTCTCTAATTTCTCCTTAATTTCCTTCAATCCCTTGCAACCTGCAGAGGAATGACACCACCAAGTAACAGGGTATTTTAAATTAAGAACCACAGCTGCAACCCCAAAGTCACTAAGAAAAATATGACCCTTATTTTAAAACAAGGACAGAACAGCAGGTAATATTGCTCAAACCAGCCTATGACAGTTTCATATTTTGTGTTAGTCAGTAAATTATGCTTTGTCAAGTAATATAAATGTCTCATATCCAACCATGTTATTTAATTTAGTTGGTTTCCATTAAGGAATCACAAAAGATTTAGTAAAGTAAAACAGTTATCTGTTCCTCAAATTGAATACATGTATAAATTAATGTAAATATAGAATGTTAAGGTAAATAGTAGAGAAATATGGTTGCTGGACATTCTTTGTCATAAGCATCTATTTTCATCTTTGACAGACTTCAACCACTTGTTACATTTCCTATCTGTTGAGTATCAGCTACACAGCACATTGTTTTAGAAACGTTTATCTGATATTGTTTAATAGGAACAAAAAAGATTATATGTTACTCTAGCCTCTCAGAAATAGATGTTTGAGTTGCTTGGGTTTTGTTTAGTAGTACATTACCCATCTGACAATGTTTTTTTCTGGATATATTTATGGTGAAAAACCAGCTAGCCCACTCAAATTTCTACTGGTTTGGGGTTTGCAGTTTTTTGTTGGGTTCTTTTTGTTGGTTTGTTTTTTGGTTGGTTGGTTGGTTGGGTTTTTTTGGGGGGAAGGGGGGTTGTTGGGGTTTTTGTTTGTTTCTTTGGTTTTGTGTGTATGAAAAAAATAAAAGTGGGATTAAGAGTATGAAAGGAAGCAAAGAAGATGAAAGGGGACAGGTAATTGAAACTCAGAGAATAAGCATGTGTCCTAATAGGCAGTTTGTGTCCTGGGAGGTAGATAGGACATGGGCAAAATGCCAAACAAAACAGCCCCAACAGGAGTGAGAAAGGGCAGGATACTAAGTCACCTTCAGTGGACAACAAATAAAGGATACAGCAGCAGTCTTGAGTTTTGAAAATACATTATTCTAGAAAAACTTCTTGGCTTCTCAGGTGAGATTGGTAAGAGGAAAAGAGTCTCTACAATCATCTGTTGTCGGTGATTCTAGCAAGTACTCAGACCGACAGGCATTCTGAACCACTTTAGCCAACGAACCAGTTGGATTTATAGAGTTACACGACCTATCACACATTGCCATGTCAGCAGCACACCTTCTGAATGTCCTTCTATTGGGTCACTCGCCTGTCAGCCCCCGGCAGGCTCCTCCCCCCAGAGTCCAGTGGAGACAAGCCTCTCTGTGCTGCCAAATGCTCTTTTGTGCTGCCATGTGCTTCTTTGTCTTGTCATGGCATTCTGCAGGCACATCCCACAGCCCGCAGTTCAATTCCATCCCATCTCTTCTCACAGTCTGTAGCATTTTTTACCTATATGATAAAGACCACTGAAAATGGTGCTTAACATCTCAGGAATTAGAAGAATGCAATGCTTGTGAGCATGGTGCCCAATACTCTGCACAGAATTTGAAAAGGTTATTTTAGAAATCAATAGCTTCATAGCTTATTTGTGTACACTTTCAATCCATGCATTTTTTTTTTAATTTTTAAACATTTATGGACTAATCCGGCACTTCTAAAGCAGCCTGCATAGTTGCCTTACTCATATATGGCAAATCCCTATTTTCAGGTTGTGCCTTGGTTTTATTCCAGCTTCTAACATGAGCAAGGAGCAGATCTGAACATGATCTCACATGCCATCAACTGAAAGTAAACAACTGTCTTACATTCACTGAAATTAATCAATCAATCAAACAAAAATATGCTACTTAAATAAATATTCCTTTCAAAGTAGGAAGAGGACACCGGAATCAACTTTGAAAGGAAATTAACTACAGTTTTGCAGGATTAATACACGGAAAAAAAATCCACCTGTTTTTCAGAGAGTACACAATATTCCTAGTGCCAGCTAGCTCTATATAACTGGAAAAAAACCTCCTTGCATTGAAACCATGTATTTCAAGAGCCATTGTTTTCACTAAAATTGAAATCAGTAAGTAACTTACTGTATCATTTTCCACAGCATTGTTGGGGTAGTATAACAGCACTAACCACTCTATTATTCCTGAAGTTTTAATTGAGTGGCAATAACACCCCAAAGGATTATACTTAGTCAATGATCCAAGTGTTGATTTTGTGTAAAATGCATGCACGTCCACTTTGTCTTTCACTAGTTAATGTGGTCCTTCAGTGATGAATATCTGTTAATACTGAGCTGCTTGTTTCCTAAGCAACAGTAACCAGGTAAATGCTTCAAAGCCTTCTTCCTACTTGGTTGATGATTTTACACATAAAACATGGGGTTTTATTGAAAGGAACAGGACTTGGGATGCTGTTGACTGTGCTGATTAAGGACCTGCAAAAGAGTTGAAGGTTTCACAATATAGTTACTGAAAAAATATTTTCTTCTGTTTTGGTTGATGTTAATACGTGCTGACGAATAAAAATGAAATAAGCCAATATACAAAAGTAAAATTCTCAAGGCAAAAACACTACTGAATTTGGATTGGTATTGGTTTTGTTTTTGTTTTCCAGTCTACTGAAAGACTGCAAGATACTCTGGAGAATTCGAACAATACTCTACCTGCTTGAAATACTATTACTGAAGGAGATATGAAATTTCCAGTTAGATTCTGATCAGTATCATAGGACAAACAGAATTGGACTCTTTATCTTTCTCGGACAAAGCAGGGAGCTGAAAACAGATCCCATTACCTAAATTGCTGTGCTATTCTCTAGCCTATTATAGGACTGACGCATTTTAATTTTTTTCTACAGACATTTTTATTTTTTTGAATGCAGTTAGAAAGACATGGATTTTTATTTATTTGGGTAAAATTATAGTTTTTCCATAGTACCAAAACTAAATAAAAGAAAATCTAAATTTTTATTAAAGGGACTAGTTAGTTTAACTAGAAATCGAATATTTTTCCATGTTGTCTAACCTTTTTTCTCAGTTTTTACAATCATACTTTAAATTTTATCTGTAATTTTTGACAACTTTATATCAAAAATAGGTTGTTTAGAATCAGGAAAATACTTTTTTAGAAATATTTTAAGACTAAAATAAGATGAAATTAAGACTAGGCTGTGTACCTAGCTACATGATCCCGTGTATCACACTCAATTTAAATATATTTCCTTCTGAGAGGAAGATAAGTAATTTTTTCCTATTTAACATCTAATATTTCAGGAATGTCATAATTTTTGGATTGTAATTATTGAGTACCCATGTAAGTGGGGTAGATGTTACTCCTTCCTGGCCATATGCAAGCTGAATCTAAGATATGAAGATCTTTACTGCATCAGATTTTCAGAATACAGAATACACATTCAAAAACATTTTTGGAATATCTGTTTTTTCTAAACCGATCAGAAAAATATTTTCATATTTGTGCACCAGTAACATCAGTCAGTTTACAAATGAGACTTATTTGTAAACCGATATTGATACTGGAATCAAATTTCTGCCTAGGAAAGTTTTTTATTGACTTCAGTGGAAAGGAAAAGAGCAGCTGACGAAAAAAAATCTTAGTTTCTAAATATAAATATGTATTCAAAATAAAGATTAAAGTAATTTTATATATTCCTTCTTAAAAGCAAGATTCCATATATTTGACTTTAATATATTGTAATTGTTATTATACGTAAAAACCACTGTCTTATGAAAATAGCTTGTATTAATTGCTGTGCAGTACAAATTCAAAGTTCTGAAAGATAGACTGCAATATAAAAAGCCTATCCAGTTCTAGAGTGACCTTTGGAACTAGAGTTGAAAGAGTCATAGGAATTTTCTCCTAAATTAAAATCATGCAAATTTGTCATTACTGAAGTTTTCTGTGTTTTATGAGAACTGTATGTGATTTTCTTAAATGAAAGGAAAGAAACCACAATTCTTTCCAGTTTTAAGGACAGTGTGGTGCATTCCTTAGAAGAGCAATCAAGAAAGAACAGTGAATAAGTAAAGAGTAAAAAAGTTGTTTAAATAAAAGAGAGAACTTGAGAAGAAACACAGACACATATTTCTGAAAATCAAATACTGACAGATGCAGATGTCTTGATAATAATAATTTATGAATTTTTTTTGCTTTCTTACAAAAAAAGCTAAGAGAATGTTCTGTGCAAGAATAACAAGATTTAGTTCTCCTTTTCTTACCAGCAAATGGGCTGAAATAGCCTAATTTCTCTCTCACAAAGCTATCACATTCATTATTTCTTTTCAGCTTTTAACGAATTGTCATAGTCATGGATATGGATATAGAGATTTGTACTAAGGTTTGTGCAGGCAGGAGTCATTTTACACACTTCTGCAGTGTGATTTTTTCTTTTTTTGACATTGAAAGTGAAAGTGGTTTTTTAAGTAAGCAGAATATTACCAAAACTGGAATTTGTCAGGTCATCAAGTTCTTACTAAAGAATTTCTGAAACACTGTATTGATGTATAAATATCTTGCCACTGTATATATGCTGCTGTATCATACTGTCTGCACAGATCACACAAGAATGAATGCAAAGCACTCCTCCACAAATTTGTATCCCCCAAGTAATATTTAGAAGGTATTTAGGGGAGGAAAATGTGTAGTAATTTGCACATTATTTATTAAAAAAAAAATTTATGTACTGATCAGAATTTCTATCTCCTAAGTTCATTAGAGCAATATTGTGGGCTTCCACCCTGGAAAATGGAGATTTTCATAGGTGTAGTGGATTCTCATCTTTGAAAAGATGGAAGACCTTACAAATAGCAAAAGCATCCCAGAGATAAAACATAGAATTGCCTTTTAAACTAAAGTTCACTATCATGACATAGGAAGGATTTCTATCCATATTCTGCCTATCTGATAGCAGAACAGCGTGGTTTGCATCTAAATGTATGAAACTTTGTTTCATGTTTGGCAATTATTGGTCACACAGCCGAATCTCTTCAGAACTGCACACAGGTGTCTGGTCAAACACTGGGACCTTTGAGATGCTAGCAGACTGCTAGCAGAAGTTATTAATAGCTGGATACATTGTCAGACAGTTAACACATGGTCAGGTAATTTACTCATGAAGAAAAGCCTATTACAGTTAGAATCTAATTAAATCTAATTCTTTTATGAAATCACAACAAAATCTCAACTCCACAGAGGAAAGTGCTGTTCATTATTTGGATATTAAATACTGCAGCTGTCAAAAGGGTTAAAAAGAAAATTTTAGAATTTCACCTCTGAAACAATTAAAGACATGTCTGAATTCAAAGGTACTTACTTTAATACATGCAATTTAAGTTATAGTTAATTAATGGCTATTAATAAGGAAGTGATTTTTTTTTCCTAAATATAAAGTTGGAGCCTATAGTTTCTTGAGTGTAAGAGCATGGTCTGATATGAAAACCTGGTATTAGCTGTAATGGATCTTCATCTCCTTAGGTCAAGTGGATGATAGAGCAGATTTCAAGTTCAAATAATCTTTTAGTCAAATATCATGTCATTGTGTGCTGGTGGTTTTCTGACAGATGTCTCTGCTCTGTTGGCACCCATTTAATATCTAATAGAAATGTTTCCATTTCACTACCTGATTCCAAGGACAAGATAAGGAAGAGTGCTCTGGAAGCTGGGCTTTCTGCAGAGTCCTTTTATACTTGTTTTGACAGATGTTAGTGTGATAATTTCTTCTATAATCTCCATGACTTATCCTGAATGCCATTGGAATGGTGGCCGCTCTGTAGGGGATAGGACACTTGAAACAAAGAAATCATGAGGCAGTGAGAACGGGCAAGGTGGATAGCTGAACTGGTAGTGTCTGCCAGCGTCTAAGTTGTTTTATCTCTCCCAGAACACAAGGCGGGTTTGGGAATAAAAGCAAAGGAAAACATTACAACACTTCTGTGAGACCTGTACCCTTTGCTTTTGGAAAATATGCTCTAAATTGTGTGAATTTTAAACATCTAATATGTGTACAGAACCCTCTTGCATTAACTACAAATGACAAAGAAATGGCTAGCAATGACATAAGTGCTCCATGGGGGACTTAGGCATGAATATGGTAATATCACTGTCGAAATTCCAACCAGCCAATTGGAAAATGGATTTTGAAAAACAGCATTCAGCCTGTGATAATTGCAGCTTAAATCCTTAACGCTCCAGGAGAATTCATACTCCATTAAATTAAGTGCTCTACAGAAGCAGACTTCAGAAGCCTGATATTTAAGAAACATAAGCAAAGAGGAGACTTGACTTAAATATGGGACTTTCTAAAAGGTGTTCCAAAATCTGTTCCAAAGAACAGCTGCAAAGCAAGTGCAATGGTTGAACTTCTCTGCCAACCCAGTTCTGGGTACATGAAGCCTCAGAACAGAACACCGTACAAGCAGAGCATGCACACCTTTTGAAAATAATATAATGTCTCCTGTGTGAGCTTGTGATGCATGGAACCGTGGATATATTGTTCATAGTTGGGGTGTTTATGCATGTGTTGCTCATCAACAAAGTATTTCACTCAAAAGAAAATATTCTAGTGTTAATAACTGTAACGAATAGATATGAATGGAGGTATTCAGTTTTAGGGTTATAATTCCAGACTCTCTAGACTTACATAATAAAGTATTGGTTTGCTTATTTGTCTTCATATAAATAAAACCAAGAAAGTTAGTGTTTATTTTCTGGTGTTTTCATTCTCAGTGCTGTTATTCGAAATATTGTCTTAGTCTGAAGAGTACAAAATGGCAGGTTCCAAGGGAAATAAACTGGGGTTTGCATACATGGGAGCCTGCCCAATGTCTTGTCAAGTGCTCAGCTTCTGGCATCTGCTTCTGCACAGACTTTTACTTCCAGTTTTTTGAAGTTGCTATGCCATATTGGGGTGGCATTCTAGATAGACCTACTTGCAAACTGTAACTTTTGAGAGTTTAAAATCTCCACTCGCTATTCAATTTCTTCTTTTTTAAACCTCATCAAACTTACTAGTCTAAGAGAGACCTAATTAAACTTCCCTGTGTGTTCATCCTGACTGGTATATTTTAAATAGCACTTTTGTATGAATTGTTGAAAAGCTAGTTTATTTTATATCAAAATTGTGTCCCTGCTTCATAAATTCCAGCATAAGTACAGACAAGATCCCATCTTCACTTGGATCAGATTCATTTTTTTAAAAAATAATGGTTTATTTCATTAAAGATAGAAATACTTACATTCTACATGTGTGGAAAATGGTTTGATTAAACAGACATTTGGGAGAAGTTTCATCTGACTTTCTATTGTACAGGTACCAGGTAGACACCAACACCTGAGCTATGTCTCTGAAGTCTTTTTATAGTCAACATAAAAAAGGCAATTCAGAGTTGTTATTCCTCTTATCATGAGGAAGACATTTAAACTGGGTCATATTAATTACACTCTAAAAGTTCCTACTTCTCAACATTGATAATAAAAGGAGTCTAGACAACTGGCTCAGAGGTGTATGTCTGCATTCCAGACTTCCAAAGCTAGGCATCAGGAGACAATTTTGTGTTCAAAAATTCAAAAAAAGGACCTAATTAATCAAATATGTTGATTCTGTCTGTCCAGTGTGCAGATTTTGCAGGTGGTCTTTTGTCATGGTCTAAAGCAACTCCTATCCATGTTAAAACAGTGTTGAAACCGCAACTTTTATAATAAGTACTTTTGTTCCTGTTCCTTTGGGAAGCAGGATTAAATTGGATGTTTACAAGAAAATCCCTTCTTGTAATTCAATAGTCTTTCCTTATCATACTGTTACACTTTTAGATTCTTGAGCAGGAAAGTTAAACTTCAGAAAAAAGGGTTACCAGTGTTTATATTAAATATATACCTTTTTTTTAAGGTTTGTTTGTTTGTTTGTTTGTTTGTTTGTTTTAATTTGGACGGTGAGAGGGTTGGGAAATCTTCCCTTCAATTGCTAGTTCATCTGTTTTAATATGTGATTAACAGAGTGGCATCTTCAAAAAGTGGAAAAGAATAAACTTATCTACTTTCCATTTTTGTAATGGAAAAGTAGTGACATCATTTTCCCCTCCCATTTTCATGCCCTTGTACATACAGAGAAACTCTCATAGTCCAGACTACTCTGTCAATAAGAATTAAAAAAAAACAACACACAAACCCTTGAAAGATACCAAACGTCACATGAAGTGGCAACCTCAGTACCTTCCTATTGCTCAGGGTGGGAGGGTGGGCAGCTGGAGGCTGTGGGGGTGATGGCTTTTATCAGTATGGAATCAAATCCTCAGACTGAAAAAAATAAATCTTGCTTTGGCTGCATGAAGACATTAGAGCTATGCTTTCTCTCTCTAATCCACAACAAACTCAGCCTAATACATATATTATCATATGCCATTTGGATTTTAAGAGCCACAAGAGTAGAAGGAAAGAGTGCTTATAAAACTCTAGAAGTGTCCTCTCATTACTCTACTAGTCTTCTCCCCTGCCAGACTGGGGATAACATAACTAGACTTGGTATACGCTAGCAGATGAAAAGCATTATTTGATTATTTGATGAAAAGTGTGTAGGAATGTTCCTAAATGACAAATAGGATGTGCATGGCAAGAAGGAGATGGAAATATCTACCCAGAAAAATTATTTTGCCTTACAAAAGAGGCAGTTCAGACATAACTTTTTGGTGTTTTTCTTGGTTGTTTTTTTCTGTTCTCTGTTTTCCTGTCTACCAGACAACATGAGTGCAAGGAATGGATGGGACAATATCTTCCCAATTAAGTTCTTAGTCTGGCCAATGAGGAAAACCAGGATTTCGGTGCATTTTGCAGGGTGCTCCAAGGAATACAGTGTCAGACAGAGGTTCTGGATTTCAAAACTTGGGATGCAGAGAATGTACTGTGACTGCTCCCAGGCCCATTGCCAGGGAACCTTTAGCCCATCAAGTTTATCTCGATAAGCCAAGTGGAACACTGGCAAAGTGCCAGAGAGGGAATCCAAATTACAGCTTCCAAGAAATAAGCATCTTGTCTGTCCCACTCCCAGGACAGTCCTAGCAGAGCCTCAGCCCCATTGTTCGCATATGAAACCCATCTCAATGAATCATTAGGACCAGATCCCTGTATCATCTTTAAAACTAAAGGAACTTCCTGCTGAGGGGTATGGGACACAGTATGGGGAAAGAATATATTGGGATTATACAGAATTTATTAAGGCATGTTTCAAGGAGGAAACAAAGGTGGGGAAAGGGAAGTATTTATGTGATTTGGGAAAAAACAAGTATGGGAAAGAGGATGTAAGGGGATAGAAGAGTCCGTTTACATGTAATGGAGCAGGTCAGTACTCTTTCTGGCTGTGCCCTGGCCCTGATCACTACAGTCTGTCATGTCTCCTTGTTAAATTCCTTCAGTTATTTTCTAGGAGGAGGCTCTTCACTCCACGTCCACGTGTGTGTATGGGTCTGTGGTGTCAGCTGGAGTGAATGCAGGTGTGAGAGTGAGTGTGGGATCACTAGTGAAGATCAAGCTGAATGAGCTAGTAGGGAGTGGCTTGGGATTAAATGGTGTGTGTGGATGTGGCGTCATCTGATGAGGCTGGGATCCAGAAACTGCAACTGGTCAGACTGTGTGGATAAGCCCAGTAGTTGCCCTGAATCTTGCAAATCTTCCCTCTACCAGACTTCCTGCTCAGTCAAAGCTGGAAGCAGGATGAGCCATTGGTTCTCTGTGTTCATGTGAGTGCTCTGTGTGTCTGTTCTTTGTGTGGACAGATGTGTAAATATGTGTATATATATTCTATATGGTGTAAATTGCCTGTCAGGAACAGGCACTCAGCCTTGTTATTGGAGAGACTGTGAGACTGACTCAGAGCTAAAGGTCTTTTCCAATATAAATGCTTCTATGATTCTATGAATTCGTGTCTCAGAGACGGCCATAGAAGACCTGAGCTGTCCAAGGGGAGGTTCCCAACCATACCCTATCAGGTATTTCCAACTGCAATTATTTGTCAGAAACTAGAAATAGTCAGTGTGACTGGATATCACTGAAAAGTCAACGTTGAATAGGTAATAGAATTTAAGGTTGGTGAGTGAGTGTAGCCACTTAGCTGCACAAAGAAACTGTCAATCAAAAGTTCAGTCTTCAATCATTGACCCTAGGTAAGGTTTTTGAATTGTTATATAAGTTTGGCCATGTATAAGGTAGTTATTAACCTGTCTTATGGGAGTACAATGAATAGGTATTGATAAAGAAGTTGGTAATCTTAGTGAGAAGGGTGACATCTCTGCGCTGGATTAGAACAAAAGAAAATGAGATTAGTTTTCACACTTTCAAGAGAGATTAACTACAAAACAACCACAGAATTTCAATAGGTTTTGGCACTATAATACCATTGAGGATATTTGAGACTATTTCAGAGTGATCCAGGGTAACCTAATTCAGTGATTTCAGCAGTGGAAAATGGTTCTAGACATAGTATGTTGTTTTTAATAGTTCTTTCTTTGCATGAAAATAATTTTGAATATCTACAATATCTAAAATGCAACATATAAACTGCATGTAAATTTTGTACTTTGTAACGTCTAGCTAACAAAAAAAAAAGGATACACCGTAGTGGCATGTCTTAATCAGTGCATCAGGTTGTGCAGATGGGCTGGGAAATTTTTCTGGTTAGTATTTTTTTTCCTTTGTTTTCTGATACACATTTTGATAGGTTTGATGTAAATTTCAAAGAGGATAAAGAAGACAAAATAAGAATTTTATGTTAAGGGACAGCATGACTTTTAAAATATTTTTTTTCTTGAAAAGAACAAACTATTTTGTTTCCTACTGTGACATGTTAATCTCTTTGTATTGTAGAAAGGACTGCCAGAAAGAGGATGGACTAAAAGCCAAAACTAAGTGATGCTTACACAGTACAAAAGAGAGAGTTGGCAGGTCCTCAAAACTGATTATTTAAAATCTATTTTCCAGAAGATCTGATAAACTGAATTTCCACAACCTGAAATGGACTATTACATAAAGATATCCCCAGGCACTGCTTATAGTCAACAAATCAAAGAGATCAGAGCTTTTATCAAATTTGATCAACAAGCTGTAATCTCTTTAAAAATTTTCCAAACATGTTTAAGCATTTTTGCAAGCCTTGTATAGTCTTACAGTACATGACCTTCTCTTTCTCTCCTTTTTCTTTGTAAAGAACTTAATTCAATTTGTCTGCTTAAAAGAACAATCTTGTAATACAAAAGTAGCCCAGATTAGGAGTTCTGTGGGACTCCAGCATCTAGAATCACTATTTGTGCCATAAAAGACAGTGAAATGGTGAATGTCATACAAAAGAGAAATTGCCAACTGCCAAATTACCTCTCGACTCTCTTTTTGCTGGGTTGCACAGTATTTGTGCCCGCCTGTTACATGATCACATTGCCTATCTGTCAGTCTAACTTGTGGTGATTTCCATTTAAATTTCAAACAAAGGAGAATGCATTCTGTAAGTGGATAAGAGAGGCTTAACTTGAGGGGAAGGCAGGGAAAACTTGGTCATTGTCAATCCCCATTGGAAGCAAGTGACTGAGCAAGTGGAACCTGCAGTTGTCTGATCAATCAGCATGCAGAAAGGTCAGACAGCCATGGCATGGCTCTGCCTCCTTCCCAGGTGACAGACCAGAACGCTGCGAAGGGCGCTTTGGGGCGAGGAGTGGAGGCTGAGTTTAAATGCACAGGAGACACCGGGGACATAAACGTGCTGCTTCGGGGCAGTGGTGTGAAGCATCATGAAAATCTTTGCCTGAGAAAATTTGGGTCAGTGTTATGGGTTGGTCTAGGAGAAAAANAAAAAAAAAAAAAGACATCTGCTCATCCTGAAACTTTTTTTTGAGAACATTATTTCTCTTTTTCCTTCATGTGTAGATTTGGCAAACTCTTTAGGGCTATTTCTTCTTGAAAATAGTGAGTTTTTCTACTTCCTGCAGAAGACTTGTTTCTCCCTGCATGGGCATAACTGAGATAAACACTAAATATAGTATAATTAATCAGTTATGCCAAAGTTAATTTTGGCTTAGTGTGGGTCTACCAGGCAGTGCACTGAAGTGCCCCTAAAAGCTGATATAGCTGCATGTCACACCGCTATGCAGAAATACTGTCTCATGTTTCAAAACCTGATACACTGGGGGCCCCTACAACAAAGTATCTCATGAGGCATAAACACATATTTTAAGACACAATTTTTCTTTGGTTTCAGTGTTCTGATTCAATTCTTTGTCACAGTTATGCCACTGTAGAGCATGTAGGTATGTATTTTTCCACTGTGCTGAATAATAGGAGACTCATATTTGTGGAAAATAGCAGAATTAGAAAGTATTTCTGGTATACTACACAATAAATATCTTTGATATAAAGGTGGGCAGCTGCTTCTTTATAATCTTACTTGTCAGAAGACGCTGTACTTATTTTCCTCCACATATTTTAGTATTGCTGTTCAATGAACTCATAAAAAGGTAGTTTCACCACCTATAAGAAATGTATTATCCACCTGATTCCATTTCATAGTGCCATAGTTGTCATACATCAGAGTTAATACTAATTGACACATTTTTAGCAAGATTATAAAAGGTTAAAATAGGCATACAACATACAAATATTTTCCCTGAGTAAATGCCTTTATTGGCAAGGCAGGGAATCCTCTTTTCTCTTCTTTTCTTTTCTTTTCTTTTCTTTTCTTTTCTTTTCTTTTCTTTTCTTTTCTTTTCTTTTCTTTTCTTTTCTTTTCTTTTCTTTTCTTTTCTTTTCTTTTCTTTTCTTTTCTTTTCTTTTCTTTTCTTTTCTTTTCTTTTCTTTTCTTTTCTTTTCTTTTCTTTTCTTTTCTTTTCTTTTCTTTTCTTTTCTTTTCTTTTCTTTTCTTTTCTTTTCTTTTCTTTTCTTTTCTTTTCTTTTCTTTTCTTTTCTTTTCTTTTCTTTTCTTTTCNCCTCTCCCTCTCCCTCTCCCTCTCCCTCTCCCTCTCTCTTCCCCACAGTTATTTTATAGTTTTATGTATACTGAAACCTCTCCAAGATAAACTCTGAAGTATCTCCCTTCCTTCTTTGCCTTCTACACAACTGACTAACTAGCAGTCCTAGTCATTGTGGTACTGCCTGGAGAGGGAGAATTTGTGGGGTTAAACTATTTCAGAGAAAATGAGTCAAGCATGAGTCTTGCTTCATGACTATTTGGGGAGGGTGCATTAAACACCATGTTATTCTTTTCCTTAAAGGACAAGATTGACTCATAATTAGTTGTTTGAAAAAATACAGTGTGGGTTGATCTTCAAATTTATTACTTCCCTCTCAACAAAGGAACCTTCTTGAGATTTTGAGGAAGATTGTCCTGCCTTCTGATACCTAACTCCAGAGCCTGAAATGTGCCTGTTCAAACTGTCATCCTGGTTTTCCTAAGACTTGATAGAGCTAGACTATAAAGTACATTAAGACTTTTCTGCACAGAAGTTTAGAAGTCTTTTAGAAGCATAGAAGGGCTTTTTTTCTCCTAAATTTTATGGCTTTGAGTAACCTAAACTTAGATCCTCAGCTCAATTGACAGAAAAACATAGATCAGGTAAAAATCTCTGATGTATCTCACCTTTTTTTCTTTATATACTGCATTTTTCAATAGAAATTTAATCTTTCTTTTATTGTATGTTACAGTGATTTTTTTTCTGCCAGGAAATCTAAAAAATTTATGGTTACAGAAGGCATGAAAATATGACAAAGAGTAGAGGACTAAATCCTTCAAATGCAAATCTCAGAAAGACACTTATTTTATGCTTCCTATTCTGTAGCAGTAATAACACTTAGCTCTTGTAGTTCCCTGATTATCAGTGAGGAAAAGCAAGTTAATGTCAAGTTAACAAGGAGCTGTACTTCATATATGCAGAACTTAAAATGATTGAGTTCTGCTATCAAAATGTCTAAAAGTGGCATTTTTTGACTGGCTAGGCATCATAATAATTTCTTACCAGAGTAGAGCTAGTATTGGGAAAAGCCATTAGTTGTCAGTGATTACCCTTTTGTTAAATTCCCCACACACCCTTTTTTTTTAAGCAGGTGAATCTCAGAAAAATTTTTGTTCATAGTCATAAAATCATAGAAGAGTTTGGGTTGGGAGAGACCTTTAAAGGTCATTTAGTTCAACCTCCCTGCAATGAGCAATGACATCTTCAACTAGATCAGATTTCCCAGAGCTCCGTCCAACTTAACCTTGAATGTTTCCAGGGAAGGGACATTTACCATCTTGCTGGGCAATCTGTTCCAGTGTTTCACCACTCCCATTGTAAAAAATGTCTTCCTTATATGTAGTCTGAATTTACCCTCCTTTAGTTTAAAACCTCTAAAAGTGTTTAGGGGTGGCAATAGGGTTTCCCTGGAGCCTTCCCTCCTCCAGGCTGAAGAAACCCAGCTCCCCCAGCCTGTCCTCACAGCAGAGGTCTTCCAGCCCTGCGATCATTTTTGTGGCCCTATGCTGGGCTTGCTCCAACAGGTCTTTGCTGTGCTGAGGACACCAGAGCTGAGTTCTCCAGATGGGATTTCTCAAGAGCAAAGGAGAGGGAGAGAATCACCTCTGACCTGGTGACCATGCTTCTTTAGGTGCAGTCTAGGATACGGTCAGCTTTCTGGTGTACACTGTCAGCTTATATTGAGCTTTCTGTTNCAATGACATCTTCAACTAGATCAGATTTTCCAGAGCTCCGTCCAACTTAACCTTGAATGTTTCCAGGGATGGGACATTTACCATCTTGCTGGGCAATCTGTTCCAGTGTTTCACCACTCCCATTGTAAAAAATGTCTTCCTTATATGTAGTCTGAATTTACCCTCCTTTAGTTTAAAACCTCTAAAAGTGTTTAGGGGTGGCAATAGGGTTTCCCTGGAGCCTTCCCTCCTCCAGGCTGAAGAAACCCAGCTCCCCCAGCCTGTCCTCACAGCAGAGGTCTTCCAGCCCTGCGATCATTTTTGTGGCCCTATGCTGGGCTTGCTCCAACAGGTCTTTGCTGTGCTGAGGACACCAGAGCTGAGTTCTCCAGATGGGATTTCTCAAGAGCAAAGGAGAGGGAGAGAATCACCTCTGACCTGGTGACCATGCTTCTTTAGGTGCAGTCTAGGATACGGTCAGCTTTCTGGTGTACACTGTCAGCTTATATTGAGCTTTCTGTTCACCAGCACCACCAAGTCCTTCTCCTGCAGGGCTTCTCTCAATTCTTTCATGCCCCAGCCTGTATTGATACCAGGGGATTGCCCTGACCCAGGTGCAGCACTTTGCACTTGGCCTTGTTGAACTTCAGGACCTTTACATGTCACACTTGTCCATGTCCCTCTGCCTGCCATCTCGTCCCTCATGGGGACGAGAGTCAACTGCACTGCTCAGCTTGGTGTCATCTGCAAACTTGCTGAGGGTGCACTTGGATCCCACTGAATCATTGATGAAGATATTAAATAGTACTGGTCCCAGTACAGACCCTTGAGGGACAGCAGTAATCACTATCTCCATCTGGACATTGAGCCACTGACCACTACGTCTTTGATGAGAACATTCAACCATTTCCTCATCCACAGAACTGTCCATCCACCAAATCCATATTTCTCCCATTTAGAGAGAAGGATGTTGCTGGAGACCATGTCAAAGACCTTATAGAAGTCCAGATAGATGATATTCATGGCTTGTTCACTGGGTAGTTCTACTGTCCAATTCAATAGTGTTGCCATGCAAACAAACTGCCAAAATATAGCACAACAGACAGCTTGAAAGACAGGTTCAAAGGCCACGAGAAAGATCAAGCAATTTAATTGGTATTTGTTGCAGAATCCTGTCACTGGTATTAACATTTGTCATGTGTAGCATTTCCCTTTATACCCCACTGATCTGCAGAGAATCCAATAACCTGCTGAAGTGCAAAAACAAGCATTCTTATGTCTAATAAAAAAACAGAGAAATTATTTTATGACCCATTTTAGTAAACTATGGAAAAGCCTCTTTCTCTCTATTGATGGTAGAAGGAATTTACAGATAATTTTCCATGTAATTTACAAACTGTAGAAGCATCAACCACTCCAGATCTCAAGAAAACAATGCAGAGACTTTTCTTACCTCACTGGGAAACAGAGTGAAACAATAATTGGGGAAATATTAGGAGCTCAGGAAAAGTTCATGACTGTTCATCCATATGTAAAGAAAATTGGAGCAGGTACAACTGAGAAAGAAGTATAAAGAACAGTTTAGCTGTCAGAGTAGACTGTAATGAAGGTACGGATCAATCCCTAATGGGTAGGAAGGACTCTGTAAAATAGATAGGTACTCCTACACACAGGGAAATCTGTCCACTGAATTTTCAAAAGTAGGAGTTGGTGCATTTGCAGATAACTGTACAAGTATATTAGGGAGTTATTTTTGTCAGACCCAGAAACAGTTCAGAAAATATTTAGTAGTTATTTTCATATCTTCAGAACGTATCTGCATGCACATTAAAATGTGTAGAAACTCTTTTAGAAGCTCATTAATTTGAGGAAAAAAACTCTTAAATTTAATCAGTATCAGGAGAATGAGAAGTTAAAGAAAAACAAGTGTTTAAATGAAGTTGGAGATATTCAGTCAAATGTTAGAAACTCTTTTTGTGGCTCTTTGATTCAAAGGTTTTTTCAATATTTGTTCCGTATCTCCCATCCAACCATGTGAGAGACTAGAGAGAGAGGTCTAGTATAGGATTAATCAGGTCTTAATACACGCTGTTTCCCAGAATATATAAATAAACCTGTCATTGTGACATTTAGAAAAGCTGCCAGACCATCTCAAACCCTGTCCCCCTGAATTTTACAGGGAACATCAAGTCCTTTTTTAATTTAAAATCAAAATTCGCCTTACCTAAGCTTTTATTGGATATTATATGGTCATGGAAATGAAATCATCTTACTGGGGGAAAAGGGTATAAAGTAGATATATTTTATATCTAAGGGAGAATCACTAAAAGAATTCTGTTTTTAAAAATATTACTTGAGTTTGTGAATTTGAGCAAACCATTTCATAATTTGGTCCACTGCTGCAGTACAGACTAGGGGTAAAGACAGTGTTTTAAAATCCTTGTCCAAGAGGACAAGATAGGAATTTATGACTTGTTCTGATTCTTCCATCTTCTGATAATCCACCACAAATTTGTGTTGTTAGGAAAGAGATTTTGTAGTTCAGCCACTCTGCACTTTAAAAGCCATAAAACAGAATACATATCTCTGTCAAAATAAATTTCTTGAAGTACAGTATGAAATAATATATTTGCAAAAAGAAAAAGTGAATACATGAGGAATTCCATAAAGATGTACTCTTCTGCTGTGTACAGATGGTCAGATGCAATTTAGTTTGAAATCCATCATATATGATCTGATATGATTCAGCTTGTCAAATTAAATTCTTGACAGGCTCAGTCTTTAAAGAAGTACTAAAGCTTATATAACAGCAATAATTGGTCAGCACAGGTCTATTTTCAGAAGCATCTGATCCTAACCAACTTTGAAAAAGGGAGCATTTTGGCAGAAAATGATTGATCTCAGAAACCAGAGTTAAAGACATATGTCTCTTTGGATTTAAGCTTATGCAAAACAAACAAACAAACAAAAAAACAACCAACCAACCAACAAAACCCCAGGCAGCCAAACCCAAAAGAACAAACCCAAAAAATCCACAGGACTCTATAAGATTGAATTTTATTACTTAAATGAAATTGGAGAGCTTTCCTCCTTTCTCAGAACACAATATTCAGAAGAATCTCTGAGATATTATCATTGCTTTCAGAGAATGGAGAGTTGTGCTTTCATTGGTGTAAGATCCTGGAGCTGTGTTGTGATTGTAGAAACCACAGTTGTACTAGAAGACAAAGGAAAGGGACATCATAAGAACTTTCCAAAGGAACATAACAGGAGCAATGGTTGCTGGAAGGACTCTGTCAGAAGCTCTGGACAGAGAAGAGCATTCACTGTGGTGACCTATTAGAAAGTCAAACAATGGACTACAGCTGGCCCTATGGAGGGATATCCCTTGTGGTTCTTTCCAATGTTAAAAAAAAAGGATAATATTTGATAGTAGCTGGAGAGTTAGAATGAAGCATGGATTTGTACAGCCATTGCACAAATCTCACGTGGACAATCTCCAGCCCAGCCAGCCTGCCTGTTCTAGATGTGCCTTTTCCAGTTAGAGATGAACAGTATGTCCAAATTGCCTTCTCCATAGCACAGCCATCTTCTGTGTAGCCTGTTCACCTCTGCAATAGCAGAAAAAATTCTGGCAATACACTAGCCATCCTTCTGCCACATTTAATTCAAAAATATCAGTTGGGTCTGCAGAGGCATGCTTGGCACAGCTTACATGAGATGTGTGCTCTGTATTTTTATTTGGATGTTTGCTAGTAAACTTGCTTAATTTAACATTAATATTTCTTTATAAACATAGAAATATGAATTTAGTGAAATAATATTCCAAATTCTTCAGTAAATACACTTCTATACATATTTTGGGTTTTAGAAGTTTTTGGGAATGCCTACAAATGTACAGGAGATATTAAATTTAGTACCTTATACTTGCTAATTTCTGACAAATGCTTTTTCTTTGATTTTTTAGATTATGTTGTATATTAAATCCTGCATACTGGAAGAAAATACAGCTGCACTTGGAAAATGTACAGTACAGATAGGCTGTGACATTAAAACCCAAGACACAGGGAAATTTCCACATCAGTTTTTATTCTTTATGTTCCTTCTCGACATGAGTACAGACCCCAGCAGGATACCAGCTCCACAGAATGCCTGCTAAAGCAGCAAAATATGGAGTTCTTAATGGTATGACATAAGAAAGAGGTCAGACTTATAAACTAATTTGCTTTCTGGTTGCTGGGGAATATGACAAATATCCCATGTGGATGCTTTTTCCGTTCCACCTCTTAGTGTTTTCTCATAGGCTACTTTTTTGACAACTCTCTTTTTAGTAATAAAAATTACTGAATGGCAGTTACATTGGGGTTTTTTAAGCACTAACATTAAGAGTATAGTTGAAGTGTATCCTAACGTATTTTTCAAAATATGTAAAAGTATTTTTTGTTTAGTCTGAATTATTCAAGTTATTTAATTAGAGCTTAAAAAAATTAGGCTTGTAGACAAATATCTCAAGTGAGTTTTTAGCAGTTTTCCTCACAATAAAAATAGGGTTTTCAGGGTCAATGTTTGCCAAGTGTTTCCATAAGCAGAGAATATTTTGTTCCTCTTGCTCACATGCTGTGAATTATAAGAATAAATAGATTTGGTAATATTAATAAAAGCAGAAATGGAGTTGTTTCATGCATAGCCTAATCACTAGGATGCTCTTTGTTTGATTAAAATGTCAAGAAGGCTGTTAGGAAGCAAAGACAAAAGCAAAAAAATGGCTTGAAATAAATAGCCCTCTACCAAAACTCCAGGAATAATCAAAAGCTATTCATTTATGTTCTCTGCTTGTGATCCTCTGCTGAGTTCACCAGACTAGCTCGTTAAAGGGTCAAGAGAAATTCTGCAGCTAAACTGGCTGTAAATTGCACAACCATTTAAGCAAGGAGCCAGACTCAGGGCTCTCAGACCTCAGAGCCCAGTAGTGAGTAAACCTGGGAAGGTTGCATAGGTCTCTGGAAAAAGCTAACAAGATTTTAGATAATATTGCTGTGGATGTAGATCTTTGCTCAGAAAATTTTTGTTCTTAGCTTTCACTGAAGAAGTTGTCTGGCTACTCTGCTCCCCCCAAACATACAATCTTGTAGGGAAGATATTGTCTTACAGAGGATTAACTAGAGAAAATCTGATCAATGGACAGTATATCCTATCCCAGTGGAGCCATAAAAGTTTGAATTTTTCATAAACCTTCTTGTACAAGGTAGTACACACAGAGTATAAATGTATTATGTCTATAACTGTGTCATACTGGATTCTGCTTGTAAAGTTATCCACACTTAATGAAGGAAAAAATGAAATTAATTGTCCAAATGCAAGTTCCATGCTTGAGTTGACAATATAACCCAGAAATACTGTATTCTTTGTGATTTAACCTTTCCTATAGATGACACTGCTTATTTTGCTGATAGACCTTGCACTGACTGAATAAAATATCACATAGGACAAGGGTGAGCGTCAAGTGTAGCTGCATTGGAAAATGTAAAGGCACAATTAAGTGTTCTGCTGCAGTCGAAAGGGATGCTGCAGCTTTTTAGGAAAAAAGTTTGTAAGAGTAAAAACATTTGATGACCAAATTTTGGAAAATAAAAACAGAAACAGAAGAAATATTCCTTGTGGAAACTGAAAATTTTTCTAACTGACGTGAGCCTTTGACATTTTTGCAGTCTTGAATATACAAGTTTGGTTTGCAGGAGAGTCCTTGAAACCTTTCATATTATTTGCAAACTGAGCACATTTCAAAATTTGTGTGTCAAAACACAGACTTCTAATCAATACATTAGTGATTGACAATCAGTTTATCAAAAAGATGAAGTTTTCAGCCCTCTAATTGGTGTTAATTCTGGTACTCAAATCCTTCAAAATGTATGGTATCTAATTTAGCTTGCAAAGTTAGCACACAGCATTGATAATGGAAAACACACATGACTCCTTCAAGATATTTGAGCTTGGAAGTGGGAATATAAATCAGGTATACTTACAATCCTTGTTCTAACTCCCAAGCTATTATTGCATTTTACATCATTATGCTGGACTACTTGCTGTGGAGAATGAGTATCACTCATCTGATTTGATACCTCTTCAACTGATAGGTGATACCACTTCATCAGAGATCCTTTGTAAGAACACTTACATGTCTGTTCCATCTGCATTTGACTATATTTAGATAAATAGTAGCATTGTCTGAATTAGTACGTCTGTCCAATTCCATCAAGCTATGAGCATATATTACATGACCAGGTAGAAGGTGTCTTGTGGGTGGTAAGCTTTATGCTATTTGGAAAGCATATTCCTTGGAACTAAACACTAAGACACTTCAGAACTCTTTACTGTTTTGTAAACAAGTCTTTCTAATCTAGGGACTAAAAATAAATGTGACATCTGGGTGGCATGATAACATATTGAAGAGATAGCAGAGATTAGCTTTGTTTTACAAAAAAAATTAAAATGAGCTTAGAAAGGACTCCCCCTTATTACAGAAAGGATTTTGTAGGTGCCTGTTTCAGAAAATTTCTTAAACTGCATAGTTGTTGGCAGCAGACCAGGTTATCTTTTTTTGTCCTTGAATTTCACAGCACCACGAAGGTTGGAAAATGAAGCACAGTTTGAAAATTATGTGCATATCACTTAGTCATGTCATAAAATAACAGGATATTTCTTATATTGATATAGAAGAAAAGGTTTAGCTCCCTGTAATTCTCTGGAGAGAGACAGGAGGGCTACGACAAAGCCCTGTGCAGTTCATTCCAATCATACCTACAAGGTTAACTGCGTGTGATGCATTTTTGTCATGAATTTGTAACACCAATTGCATCTACAAGCCATGGAAACCCTGTGTCGCCAAAGGGTTTGTACACCTCCAAGTCTTCTGATTTACTATAAGAATTTTGCAAAGCAGTGCCTTCATCTGCTCTACCTGGTTGGGGTTTTTACGGTTGTGGGTTTTTTCCTTTTTTTCCTCCTCTTAAAACATTTCTTGATAGAAATGGCATTTTACTTTAAAATGTCCCAGCACATTTTCTAAAACACCATACTGATTTTTATTGTTCCACATACAGAAAGGGTTCTGGATTATATGACAAGGGCTAAAAACTGGTGTTTACTATCAATCAGTTTTGATGTTGAAGTAAAAAGTTCCATGCTTGAGAAAACCCATTTTCTTTAATACCGGAATAAATGTGCTGTTCTTATAGCTATTGGAAATGTTTTCTCTTATTCAGAAGCAGACCTTTTAATGCTAAAGGCCAAAAGCACTTTTTTAAACATTTTATTAATCTTGCAAGGACAAGAATAAGGAGAATTTTTTTTAAACCATCCCTCTCTAGGCAAAAAGTATGCTTAAAATCTTATTCCTTTATTTTTTTCCTTCATGATTCTCATTTCATTATATTTTAGGACTCATTTAATTATATTTTAGGACTATTTTCGGTTTGACAAGTCTGTTGGTAGAGAGTGAGTCACCCACCCAGCCTTCTGACTCCATTAGGTGAAAAGCTGTACTTGTGGTGATTCTGTCCTGTGAGAAACCTCCACCACCAATTTAACCTTTCTGGTTTATTCCTCACTCCAAGTTCAAGGCAGCAGCTAAAGGAATGGAGTGAATGGAGACAAGTTCATGCTTGTGGTGGCAGTCAAATCCCTTCCTTCCCGGCTTGCTTTCTCAGGTGCCCATGTACAACAGATACGAGGCTCTGGATGTGGAAGACCAGTCAATGGATGCTGTACATGATGGTTCCTCTACACCAGGGGTGTTGCCAAGGTCAGAATGGGGTTGCTCCCAAATAACAACTACATCCATGAGGAAAAAAAGGCACATTGTAATTGTATGTGACTCCCTTCTGAGAGGAACCAATATGTCAAAGAGACCCTTGTATCAGGGAATTCTGCATCCTCCCTGGAGTTAAGAACATTGTTAGGGAACTTCCTAGTACGGTACAGCCCTTTTACTATTACCCATTATTTCTCTTCTGTGTGAGCGGCCATGCAGCTGCAGCATGTAATCCAAGGGCAATCAAAGAGATTTCAGGGCCTTGGGATGTTGATAAGGGCATCTGCAGCACAGTTAAATTTTTGCCTTTATACTGCCAGTTGCAAGGAGCAACAATGGAAGAAATTGATGGACCCAGCCTATTAATGCATGACTCCATGACTTGCATCACCTCCAGAGTTTTGGGTTTTTTGGTAATGTGATGGTCTGCATGAAATGAGGCATATCTTCCTCACAGGGTGAAGAGAGTCTTGGGTCACTGACAGACCTTTAAACTAGACTAGAAGGGAGAGGGGAACAGTATCAGGCTCGCCTGTGACAAGCTGTGGGATGACATGACAAACTGAGAGGGATCTGGCTTTAGTGAGGGCCCTCAGCAGATAGAGTGAGGATTCTCTCCCTCTACTTTTCTCTGATAAGATCCCACCTGGTGTACAGTGTCCATCTCTGGTGTCCTTAGCACAGTAAAAACATGGCCCTGTTGGAGCGATCTGGGGAGGGGCACAAAAATGGTCAGAGGGCTGGAGCACCTCTGCTATGAAGGCAGACTGAGAGAGCTGGGTTTGTTCAGCCTGGAGAGGAGAAGGCTCCAGAGAGACCTTAAGGGTGGCCTTTCAGTACCTAAAGGCAGCTTGTAAGAGAGATGGGGACAAACCTTTTAGTAGGGCCTGCTTTCAACAGCACAAGGGGTGATGGTTTAAACTAAAGAAGGGTAGATTCAGACTAGATGCAAGGAAGAAATTTTTTACAATGGGGGTGGTGAAACACTGAAACAGGTTGCCCAGAGAGATGGTAAATATCCCATCCCTGGAAACATTCAAGGTTAAGTTTGACAGGACTCTGAGAACCTGATTTAGCTGAAGATGTCATTGCTCATTCAAGAGTGTTGGATTAGATGGCTTTTAAAGGTCCCTTCCAACACAGACTATTCTGTGATTCTACGAATTTATGACTCTGTGATTCTATAGTTCTTTTAATAAAGAGATTTTCATAATTTTGGTTTTAGATCCTCTGTTTTATAGAGATCCTCTATTGTCTCCTCACCAAAATAGGTATTTGTGCTAATTCGCAGTACTGAATAGATAACTGTTTTGAATCAATACTGACTTAAATGAAACTATTAAAAGTTGTTTGAATTCAAGTGACAATCCCACCTCTTATAAAGCAAGTTTTTTATTTGTAACGAGAATATCATATACAGATGTACAGAATTTACAGTTAATTTTGTTTATATGTAACCAAGCAAAGCACTCTATTCTTTTCTCCCTACCCCACCCCATAATAGAACAATTTGCACTTCACATTCAAGCCCTGGCCTATTGCCAGAGGCCTGTGGGCTCTCAGCGTTGCTTTCCAAATCCAGATCACCTGTGCTACATTACAGAAGTCTACTGAGTAAGCTTTGGCATAGGATATCAGCTGATTTTTAAACAGAGCAAGTAATCTTCTTCTTGAGCTGGTTAGAATAAAACCTCAAGTTCTTATTCTCCAGCACAGCAACTGAATGGTAATAAGGAAAGAAACTGGCTGTTGAATATCTCCACTAAGAAAATGTTTAACGTTTCTTTTGGTGTTTTGGGGTTTGGTTTTTCTTGGTTGGTTGATTGGTTGGGGTTTTTTTGGGGTTTTTTTGGGTTTTTTTGTTTGGTTTTTTTTTTTTTTTTTTTTTTTTTTTTTTTTTTTTTTTTTTTT